>JAATLQ010029354.1:11194-21615 GCA_013421005.1 Heliconius erato x Heliconius himera | reverse complement strand
AAAAAATATCAAAAATATTTAAGCAGACTTTTAAATATATTAGTTTTGATATTAATTATACTTTATTTAATTGCGACCAAAGTGACTTCCTCGCGAAGAAGTTCAGGGAATTAGCTCAGAATAACTCAATAAAAGGATCAATAATGTGGAGTTCGATAGTCGGTTCAATAACGTGGGGCTCAACATTAGCGGCGGAGTCGGGAGCAAAGGTGGCGGAACAAGTTGGTCTGCCGATGTTGCTAGCGGGTCCCACTCCCCCTGATACACCTGTAGGGTCGATCGTTCACGCGGCTACGGGCACTCTCGCGGACCTGACGCGAGCGTATATGCATTTTCTCCACCTATGCGATTGGTCACGCGTAGCTATTATATCGGATAACTCAACATATTCTAAAACTTTTCTAAACAATTTTCATCTTACAGTAAACAATATTATTTATCGAGAAGTTATTGTTACATTGGAAAATGTAAACGGTGTATTGGAGAATTTAAAAAACGACGACGCTCGTATTATTTTGATCAATGCGCATTGGCAAATCACTAACACTATTTTGTGTACAGCTTCGAGCTTGGGTATGACGGGTGCTCGCTATGTATGGATAACTAGGAATTGGCGTTATATGGAATGTGACAGTGAAGAATATCTTAATAATAGTGAATTTGTATACCACTACACTTTGGAAATGACATCACGTAAAACCTCGGACTTAGACGACTTTCAAAGCTTTCTTTTCAACCACACTGTACTCACCCCAGCCAAGGTTGACTCAATGTCCCTCATGAACGCACTAGTACAGCTCGGGTACTGGGTCACTTCGGTTATACATCAGTATCCTTCCCATATCTATACTCTTCATGATAAAGCTGGTACTCAGTAAGTATGGAGCACTTTTTAATATTTATCATTTTATTGTTCAAATAACTGTAATATTATATTAAAATATTTTTATTTTAGAAAACTGTCAAGCAGCTATGACATGACAGAGCGCGCTACAAACGTATCACTTCTCTATCCGCTTGTAGTAGTTGGTAAATGGCTGAGAAGTAAAGGAAACGTTGTTGCAATATGGCGTATTAACCCCGAAAATATAGAAGATATAACTTGGAATCGTAATGGTACTCAAATTTGTGAACAGATACTCAAAAGCAAATCACCTGAAGACAGATCAAGATGCTTAATTCAAACTGGAGATCCCTTTGCACCACGATGCCATCAAATGGTGTTTTTTGTAAGTGTCATCTTAGTAACCTTTACATTTGCTGTATTATTTAAAGTATACCGAAATAGACAGTTTAATATAAAACTTCTTAAAAGGCAACACCAAGAGTATTTGATGAACAGTCGGCAACGTGCAAGCTCTATACTAGAAAACTATATAGTAAAGCGAAACGCAGTTCAGCTAATGCACGTAATAGGCCTCGGAAGTTTTGGCCAAGTGCGATTCGCCAAGTTACACAGAACGGACAGGGAGACGGTCGTCGTGGCTGCGAAGGAACCTCGAGATATTGTCTCACTTGACGATGAAAATATTTTTCTACGCGAAGCGTGTGTCCTTGCCCCTCTAAACCACAAGAATGTCATCCGACTCGTAGGAGTCTGTTTAGAAGACGGTCCTCCCATGGTTCTAATGGAGCATGCGTTTTATAATGATTTACAACACTACCTCGAATTACGACGTCAGTTTGTGGATAGAGCACTGCGAGGGAGCGTGACTCCCGAACAGGCCATGGAAGTATCGGACGAGGAGTTGACGCGGTTCGCACGAGAGGCGGCTGGCGCCCTGGAATACCTCACAAAATGCAGATTGGTCCACAGGGACGTCCGAGCAGGAAACTGTCTTGTCGATAAAAATCGATCTTTAAAATTAGCCGACTTTGGCATGGCTCGAGAACTGGATAGTGAAGAACCGCAGTATATAACACAGCGCCGGGCGTTGTTTCCTGTTATCTGGATGGCGCCAGAGAGCATAAAATCTGGTGTATTTTCACCGGCTTCGGATGTATGGTCGCTTGGAGTATTGTTGTTGGAAGTTGCGACGTTTGGCTCACGTCCTTTTGGGGACTGGTCGGTTGATGTAGTCGTTCGATACATACGGTTTGGGGGGCATCCGCCACTACCACCAGACACCTCAATGGACACGTAAGTTCCATCACGATTCATGTTTATGCGTGCTAATAATTAATACAGATAAACTTTAAATTTCTAAATTTTTCTTTTAATGTCTTATCCACATTCATGAAGAATTAGAATGATAACTAACAATGACATAATTATAAACGAACAATGTAACGTTAGTAAATTATAGTCTTTTGTTAGCTTGTTTTTGGCCGTGTGATCCCGGCCTAGAATAGGATCATCCTGGTACTGGTCGTGTCGTAAGAGGCGACTTAAGTACGTGTGGTAGAGTCACGTCGCCAGCAATGGCAACACGCATGGGCAGACTCGACCGGATCCTTACCAGTCCGGCATTTAAAACCGGCGTGAAGTAGTGGCTTTATGCCACGGCGTTTCGCATCAGGTAATGCCGGGCTCCGGCGCCCAACCCCCCTTAAAGGCCGGCAACGCACCTGTAGCTCCTCTGGTGTTGCGCGGGGTCGTGGGCGGCGATAGTCACTTACCATCAGGTCACCTGAACGCTTGTTTGCATTGTATTTTCCATAAAAAAAAAGCTTCACACTGTATGAAGAAAAAGCAGGGTAGGCAGAGGGAACCTAGAATTAAAACTATCCATTCCTACGCACTACCTAATCATCTCATATTGGATAGTGGAACTTAGCTTTGTTCTGTCGCTAGAAAGAGGATATGAAAATAATTCCCTGAAGTAGTTAGTCTCAGTTATTTATAGTAAATAGGTTATATTTTGGTTGTATTAAATTACAGCAGCAGATTGGTTCTGGCCTGCTGGCAACCGGAGCCGGAGTGTCGTCCAAGCGCTGCGCAGATATACAAATATTTACTTTGTAATCCACACGCGATCTCCCCGGCGTTGCTGCCGCCGCATCCGCCTGAATCTCCAGTCTACTTTATAAGATAGGAAAAAAATTTATAAAAACATTAAACAAAAATACAATATGATAGTTTATTATTAAACAACTTTAAATTATTTGGTGTTATAGTGTTTTTTACGTTGCTCCAATTATTCAAAATTTTGATTAAATCAAAAAATTTTAAATTAAAATAAATAATCCCTCTGCCTAGACAGCAGGGTAGGCAGAGGGAACCTATTATTAGGACGCTCCGTTCATTACTTTCCGCCGAGTTCTGGAGGCATTGCGTAGTGAAGAGCGGAACTCTATTTATTTAAAATATAATTTAAATAATAAAATAATTTATTTAAAGTATAATTTAAATAAATATTTCATTCCCTCGAGTGGGGATCGAACCCACATAAGACTGGTTAGTCGTGTTTACAGTCACACTTTGTACCCCTGTGCCACGAGTGGCCTCAAATATTAAAGTAGCATAGCAATTAAAACATATAAAAAGACAATAATAGAAATAAATTAATTCTAATATTTTAACTAATAGGAAAATATAAATGACATAGTAATAGCCGAAGCGGGGACTTCGGGATTTACTAAAGCGCGGCAGATTAATATACTGGGGGATTTGAAAAAATTAATTATCTCGACATCCCTGAGCGTGGCTAAAAAAAATTTTTTAAAATAATGCTCTCATAATAAGCAAGTCCCTTAAGATAATCGTCAGATTATGAGATAACACGTCTAGGGCATGAAGATGAATACATATATCTTAATCTAATGCCCTCGATCATTTTTAACCTGTTACATACGATCACCTCCATCATGGAGACAGTCAAATTAACATATTTACATTTTTAGGAATACGTAGGAAATGGATGACAATAATATCTGACGCGCTTGAGTATGTCTATGTAACAGATTATTTTTACGTTTTTGAAAATCTATAGCCGCTCACCCCACCAACCAAAAGATTTGTGACATTTTTTTCTTGATATCGTCTAAGCTTCGCAACCCAATAGGTATCTATGACGTTTGAGTAAATCCCTATTTAACATCGTCGGCTCCCGTACTATAGATAATATCATGGTCGTAAATTTTATGAATTATTAATTATCATTATACGATAACATCTTATGTTTAATGGTCGTCAAAGAAAAATATTAAATAGGAAAATCTATAATATAATAGTTGGTTAATTATATAATCAATTATCTGAATAGTCGAGGTTAACTAGTGGTGGAGCACCAGTAGTGCCGAACTACATCAGAGCTAAGACTCCATGTAGATAATTATAAATAGGTCTTAACCACATTTATAATTAAACTAATAATTAATTAACCAAATAATAAATTATATAATAGTCGAGGTTATGGTTGACCCAGTGACAGAGCACGAGTAGTGAGCAAGACTGCCAGTACATTTTTTTTCGAATTAGCTTTATTGCTGTTGACTTGGAATGGTGTTGACAGTGTCACCGGGAGAGCGGGAGTAGCTCGTCCAGTACAGTGCCGTTAAGTTGTAGGGTAGAATGAATAATTAATGTCGCGCCTTATAGTAGCGTGATCGATAGGTATCATACAGAAATCTATAGGTAATTTGCTTGATATACCGACAAATATTTAAACCACTTTATAAAGTTATAAATAAACTTTTATCAAGGAACTAATAACTAACTAATAATAGTTACTACTAGTAGTACTAGTTTATTATGTTAAAGTTGTGTATCAAATACAGATCTTTTACATATCATATTATTGTTATTGGATTTTTAACTAAGACTAATAATAATTTTATATATTTAATTCTTTTCAATATAACATTTGGTCTTGACATCAGCAGATAATAATTAGATCTTCATATTAACACTTTGTTTTAGAAGACATATAATAATTGTTTTCTTGTAATACAAAATAGTTATATTATAGTGTAAAAAAAATCGTGATTTTGTGTCTATTTTTAGCTTGAAAGGATTACATAAGTTCTATAAAGTTTCTATAATATAATTTATATAGCTATTAGCGTATTACTTCTATAAGCACATACCATATTTCTATATTTCTATAAACCCATAGATATTTTTATTTCTTTAATTAATAGAGTAATTCTGTCAATCGTGACCTATAAAATAACCTTTTTTTTCACTATAATAGCTAACTTATCTGTGGTAGAGTGTAGACAATGGAAGTTTGACATTTGCGTTTTGATTTTGACATTTGAAGGCTGAGTGGGTTGTCATTTGTCTTGTTGTGAGTTGTCTCTTGTCATTGTGTTTTAGTTTTATCAAATTAGGAACGTTACCACTAAAACTTATATATACTAAAAACGTACTATTTTAAAGAAAACAGAAATTAGCGATGTCCATGTTGAATATATTTGAATGTGTAACTTAATAATAATTGGGACAAATTTTCAATTGACAATTTATACAGTGCACTAATTGATAGAAACAATGGGAATCTTCGGAGCGTCTTCACCATTCGATCAGGATGTTGGTGCGTTAAAATCTTTGTGTATTTTAAATTGATAACTTTATAATAAACGTTAATATATAAAAGTCCATTATATTGTTGCATACGCTTGAGTATAGTTATAAGTACTGCTTCTACATCACTTTAAATAATAAACTTATTCTTATAGAATTTTAGGCACTTATGTGGATATTTTTTGTAAAATAATGGGTTTCTTAACATATTCAGATTCTAAGAAAACTTTGTAGTTCATGTAATGCTAAGTATTTGTGTGTGTACATTACAAATACTGTGAGTCATAATTTTACTTTATCATGCTTTGTTATATTCATTTTCTTTTTTTATCACAACTAACAAATAGTGACGAAATTTGTTTACTTAAGCTATCATCTCATATTTATGAGAATTGCTTTATTGTGATTAAGTATATTTCAACATAATTAATGCATATAAAACATTGCACTCATTGCTATATTTGATAAAAACTAAACTTTTATTTGGAAAAAAGATGATTTTGCATCCACTTCTTTCATGTGGAACTCATCTTGTCTTCACGGTAAGATTATTAATATAATATAGTACTGATGTGGTAAATTACTCTTCAGTTTAAGCAAAAAACCCCTATGCCTGTCAAAGGCCTGTAGAATATTGAGAAATACACAGGAGCAGTATTGTTTTTCCTCAAGGCTTTTTCAGATATTATCATATACTCTGTGCACTTGTTCAATAGTGGAATGTTCTAGCCTGGGGCTAAATCATGTAGTTCTTTAAAAAAATGAAATCTTCTATAATTTTTTAACATACAGGTGTTTAAGTCACCCATTTAAATCACTTGTTCCTATTGAATTTGGAGACACTCAAGACGTTGAAATAATTGATTAGGTTCCCAGGTCTCATCTGCCTGGCATGCTATTTGCCGGATGCAGTGTAAAGCTAAACAAAGACTAGATCAAACCTGAATATTTGTATAGAACTATTATACTGCATTTTATATTTACAATTACAGGATTGACAAGAAAGTGTAATAATCTTGTTATTACTTTTGTTATCTTTTTGTCAACTGTATACTGTATACTTATTATAATGGTAATGCAACAAAAAATCTCAAGTCAGTCAAGGCAAAATAACATGAATAGTTACTTAAAAATACACTGAATAAAATCTTATTGTTTAAAAAATACACAGATAGCCACTGACACCATTAAATAAATATTTTTAAAAAACAAATTTTTAAATAATTAAAATATAATTTTCCACTTTAAAATTTCTGCATATAGGTATTTTAGATTTTTTGATTTTAAAGTCAGTTTTTTTAAATAAATCGATTTCTCCCTATATCTTACATTCAGCAGGGTAGGCAAATGGAACCTAGTGTTAAAACCTTCTGTTCCCCACTTTCAACTGAATTTTTCAAGGCCTTGTGTGTTAAGTGGTCAAACTCAATACCAATCTTTTGCCTTGATGAAGAATATAAAATATTAATAAATAAGAGTTCTTTCCCGTTACAATCAATCAATGACACCCTTGTGTCTCTCAGCCACAATGGCCTCTAAAATAAATAATTTCAACAAAAGTAAATAAGCAACATGTAGAGAGAAATATACTTAAAAATGAAACCATTTTGAACAACATCTGCAGGTGAATTAAGTTCATAGATTAATGTTCTCGTAAATGTATTTTTCATAGGAATATTTACAGAACATTTACGAGAATGCTTTCTTTTATATTAAAAGTAAAATTAAGATGAATGGAAATGGAGTTTCCAGGTGCCTCTGCGGGTTTTTTTAGCTTCATGCTGTATCAGCAGTACAAGCAGTACATGTAGGATGTAGTGTAAAGCTAAAGAAAATATCAATTCATTTTCTAATTATAATGGTGTATTTGATGTCCCCTCAGAGTAATTAATATTACTCCGCTATGGCAAGACAAGACTCACTGTTGTTGTTCACTGAGTTACACCACTCAACACTTAACACCTTGGGAAAGAGACCAAATATAGTGTTTTAACATTAGTTTTTTTGTCTACTTTTGTGAATATAGTCTACAATCATCGTGTTTATGTTAAACGCTGTTCCATTGTGGTTTGTCAATATTATAGAATTATTTGAAGCTTATTGATGTATCGGTTCGTTGGTATTACTTCCAGAGCGCGCGACCAGCGAGAACAACACGAGCGAGGAGTGGGGACTGATCCTCGAGATTTGCGACCGCGCGGGCGCCAGCGCCGCCAGCGCGCGTGACTGCTTGCGCGCCGTGCTGCGCCGCCTCGGCCACGCCGACCCGCACGTACAGGTGCACGCCGCCACGTTGCTGGACGCCTGCGTGGCCAACTGCGGCCGCGCCTTCCTGCTCGAGGTCGCCTCGCGCGACTTCGAGGCCGAGTTCCGTCGCTTGCTAGCGCGCGCGCAGCCACCCGT
This sequence comes from Heliconius erato x Heliconius himera, assembly GCA_013421005.1. Taxonomy (NCBI): domain Eukaryota; kingdom Metazoa; phylum Arthropoda; class Insecta; order Lepidoptera; family Nymphalidae; genus Heliconius; species Heliconius erato x Heliconius himera. Next base: position 13,745 of record JAATLQ010029354.1, on the reverse strand, counting down.
CGCCACGCGCCTCCGCGCTCTACTGCGCAAGTGGGCTGAGGGCGACTTCCGCGACGACCCGCAGCTCGACCTCATCCCGTCGCTGCACGCCAAGCTGTGCGCGGAGGCAGGCGCGCCCCCCGCCCCCGCCACTGCCGTCGCCGCTGCCGCCGCGCCCGACGCTGCCGATAAGCGCGAGCAGGAGGAGCTCGCACGTGCCATCGCGCTGTCGTTGCGGGAGAGCGGTGTGGGGGGCGCGGGGAGTGCGCTCTACCCGCGCGTGGAGGAGGCGAGCGCGGGGGCGGGCGCGGGTGCGGTCGCGGGTGCGGTCGCGGCGAGCGCGACGCCGGTGCAGCGCAAAGTGCGCGCGCTGTACGACTTCGAAGCCGCGGAAGACAACGAGCTCACCTTTCTCGCTGGTGAAATTGGTAAGTCCCTTCTAATGTATATTACCTACTTACCTATTACACATTAAGCTGTATAGATACTATTAATTTGATAATATATTTCAAAATAATAATAATAATAATAATAAAATAATAATAATAAAAATAAATTTGATAAATTATTTATAAAATTTTTAATACAGTAAAATAATATTAATTTGAGCACACGCGGTTGCTTTAATGGTCGTATGCCGTATGTAACTGATTAGAATGATATATAAAAAGATTGAGATAGACAGGTAAATCCTGTCCGATGTCTAACTCAACCTTTTTAACCTTTTTAACCGGCTTCTGGAGAGCTTTAGAATGGGCTTCTCTAAGTTGATCGTCGCTGCAATCGCTTGATACGGGTAAGGATGCTGTGGAAGGGCAGATTTGCAAACTGGCACGCCAAGTATAAAGTATGAAGCTGATGCGTTTTTGATACGCAGGCGGTTTTACAATTTAAGCTTCTCAAGATAAAAATAAATAAGAAGAAATGAAAATATAAATTTAAATAAATATTTCATTTCCTCGAGTGGGGATCGAACTCACAAGCTAACACTTTGAGTTCCTGCGCCATGGATGGCCCTAAGCTTGAATCTTATAACTCTTCCTATTTTAATTTTAAAAAAGTCGCTTTTATGTTTCAGTGCACGTGACTGATTCGAGCGATCCTAACTGGTGGAAAGGCCACAACGAGCGCGGCGAGGGCCTCTTCCCTGCCAACTTCGTGACCACTGACCTCCACGCGCCCGCGCCGCCTGAGTCGGAGGCGGGGGTGGCGGCGGAGGCGGGCACAGGGCGGCGCGTGCAGTTCGCTGAGGCGGAGGAGCCCGCCGGCATCGACGAGGCGGAGATGGACGCGGCGCTGGCGGCGCTGCACGACGCCGACCCCGCCGCGCCGCCAGACGCCGCCGCGCCCGGCGACGCCCGCGAGGCGCGCGTGCTGCGCATGGGCCCGCTCGTAGACGCGGCGCTGGAGCGCGCCGACCGCCGCCACGCGCGCCTCACGCAGCTCAGCGCCGACCTCGTCGACGCGCTCAACCTCTACCACGAGCTCATGCGCGCGCCCCTCGCCGCGGCGCTGCCCGCCCCCGCGGCCTACCGTCCCTACGCGCCCGCGCCGTACGCGCCGCCGCCCGCCCTGCAGCCTCCGCCCGCCATGCAGCCGCCGCCAGCGCTGCAGCCCCCGCCCGCCTTGCAGCACCCGCCGCGGTGTTGAGTGCCGGCTGGCGCGCGTGTACGTACAGACGTCATTCCTTCGGACTCATATTTATATTATAAATAAAACAAATGTTGGTGGAGCTGCTTATGTTATTAGATTATTAAATTAAATAAATATATTGTTTGTTCAAAGCGTCCTGTTCGTGTTTTATTTGCTGTGCTCGATACCAGGGTGTCATGAAACACAATGAAATGTGGGAGCCGAGATATCTATACTATAGTGCCTGTACATTGAATATATTTGCGAAAAATGTAGGATGTAATTTTTTTTTGTCTGTCTATTTATCTGTTCGTACATGAACATCTTCTCAATTTTTGAATGGATTGAATTAAAACTTTTTTAATATATTACTATTAGTTATGGGCAGGATCTAGGCTATACATGATTTTGAAGTTCGGTACATCTGATGTAGGACCAGCTAAACTAGGAAATAATTAAATGCGTTCTTAACAAAACTTGTAGAACATGATAAGCACATTCCAGAAACTTAAAGATCTGGAACATCTAATAAGCAATAAGAAATTGTGGAATGCCGCCTTAGATTCCAAAGTTCTAGGCATTTTCCATTGATATGTAAAAATATAAATCTGAAATACAATAACTAACAATCTATACTTATAATAAATCTGTAGAAAAGTCCTTTCTGTACATTGAAGATATTAAAAAAAAATTAGCCAGGATGTTAAAGGATAATTAACAGAATCCATTTCCAACATTTTTGGAATTTTTGTCTGTTTGTCTGTTTGTCTGTTTATCTGTTTGTCTGTTTATGTGAACACGTATCACGTAAAAAGTACACAATAAATTTAAGCAACTTTTATACATAAAAATTACAAATAAATCAAAGTAGCTTTTAGTGTTTATTTCATTGTAATCGCTTCACTCTATCAAAAGATATAAGTATTTAAGTTTTCAAGAA
>JAATLQ010029354.1:0-11094 GCA_013421005.1 Heliconius erato x Heliconius himera | reverse complement strand
AATACACGTAACGCTATCACTAATTGCGATGGGATCTTAAATAGATAGTGCTGTGCATAAAAGAAAATATAGTTTGGAAAGGTTACCGCTACACTCTATCAAAAAATAATGTACTTAAAGTTTAAAAGATATTTATATTTGAAAAAAAAAAGAAACATACGCAATGATATCTATTGACTACTCATGATACGTTCATAGTACTAACTACAAAGTAAACTAAATTGAATTGTTGGTGAAGATTACCTTCGTAACAGTCTAGCTTAATTCGTAATTATTTAACACAGTGATAAAGAATGACTTAATATTCAAAGAAATATTTTGAATGGGTTCTTCAAAATATTTCTTTGAATATTGTTCGTTCGTTTATGTTATTAATATTTTTTTAAGAAACGTATAAAAAAATCACTTTTGGGAGCAACCTCTAAAAAATTGTGTCTCAAGAAAAAAATGCTCTGACACTGTTTATACAAATATCCCGCAGTGTTATTTCATAACTTACAAGCGACACGTCGACGACATTGCACTATTGCAACTGTATGTTGCATGTATAAGGGTATTTTAGGGTACATACCTCAAAATTCTTATAAAATAACTTTGTTGTTTGTCCGTCTGTCCGTCTGTGAAGACTATTTTGTACAAGATCGGTTAAAGGTTAGATACCTCAATGTTCAAGTCTATATTCTCTTAGAGCACGAAAATCTATCTTCTAAATCATTGCAATCAAATGACGATGAAATATGAGAGTTTATGCTTTGTTTTTTGTCGCATTTTCTATCATAAATATGGGGTACTTCCCGTTGATATACAATTTCGAAATTTGTTAAGAAATTAAAACTTACGGCACGTATAAAGGAAAATTCTAAAATTATTTTTCAAAAATTGACTACTTATTTGTATTTGTGTCACAGAAAAAACCATTAAGTACAATTTTTAATCTGTACTTCATGTGATACAAAATGACAACTTAATTAGTTATTCTTTTGGTGTATCTCCTTTCATGAAACAGGTACGAAAACTCTCGGGGCATGAGTACGACTTGAACTTGCCCGAAGATGTTGATTATTTTATAGATTATATAAAAATGCCTAAAAACGTGCTTTCTATGTATATTCTGTATACTAATTATATATTTAACTAATAATGTTACTAATTTAAAAACTGTACAGGAGCTAATATAAGTTATTTTACAAATAATATCGTGAGTACTTATCCAAATCAATTAATTAATAATTAAGGCTGTTTGTAATATATATATATATTTCTTAAATGAATAATCATGTAATTCAAGCGGGCAAAGCCGCGAGCAGGCCGCTAGTTATTAATAAATCTTTCATAATTTATGCAAAAAGTTCACTGAAAGTCAAAAAATAGAAGTTGCAGCAAATAACATACTCACTGAGGTACTACTAACAGGCTGTTTAATTAAAGTATGGAAAAAAATTGACCAATCCAAAAACTACTGACTTACTCATTAAATTATAATAAAATTTTATTTGTAATTGTACAAACGGCTGAAGGTTTACTTCATTTAACCTACAAAACACGTAAAAAATGTATAAATAATAATAAGACCGTTGTGGCGCAGCGACACAGCTGCGTCTTGGCTGTTGTGGGTTCAATTCCTACTCAGAGAAGTAAAATATTTTTAGTAGTTGCTTTGGTGATGAACAAAGTCGTGGCAAAACTGGTGTCGTGGCAAAGCGTGGCGTTGAGTTTCGACACTCAACACGAAATGCCTGCAGAATTCGGCAGAAAGTATGAATCGAAGTGTCTTAACACTCTACCCCCTCCCCTCTACCTACCCTGCTGTATGCGGGTAAACTATAAAATATGTCAAATATTAATAATAATATAATAATAATAACAATAAAAGCTCAACACACCCCTATTATATGTATTTTGTTTACAAACACCCACCTTCAGGGTACAGACTACGACTGGCTAGTCGCTACAGAGCGGTGGGGCCGTGATCTGTTAACATTGACTGTGAACTTGTGACGTCAAGACGGGACGTGACGTCATCACACCCCGCCGGGGTACGCGGTACGCCCCCTCATTTGTTGTCCTTTTGCTGTGTATGCATAATAAGATTCTTAATAAATATGTATAGGGTTTGAATTCGATTCCTGATTAAAGCAAATATATAAAAATATACTCATTTAGAAAACGTATAAAAATTTGAACGTAGCGGGACTCGATCCCGCGCCTCCTGGATTTCAAATTTTTATACGTTTTCTAAATAGGTATTTTTATTTCCTAAGTGTGGAATAACACTTTAAAAATGTTTAAAAATATTAAAATATGTTATTTTATAGTAATGTAACATAGATAGTTTTTATTTAAATATATATATATATATATATATATATATATATATATATATATATATATATATATATATATATATATATATATATATATATATATATATATATATATATATATGTGTGTGTATATATACTCATTACATGTGACGACTGTAAATGCGGTGGTTGTGGGTCATTTTAATTGTAATGAATTATTTTTAGTTCCTGTCTGGGCTTAGGTAGGTTACCTCCACCGTACCCTACTATATGCGAGGATACTAAAAGAGACGTTGTTAGGATTGCACTACAAAATAATGCGTAAAAGCGCCGTCGCGTGCAAAGCTCTTCATACAGATTAAATCGTAGGCGGAAATAAGCTCATCTCCATATGCACGAGCATCCTACTTTATATTGTTGTCCTTTTACAGGCTTAAGATAATAGCATTCCACGTTTTGAGTATTAAAAAGCTTGTTCTCTTAATGTTTTAGAATATTGTGATTTTTTTGTTTGTGTATATCTAGCATATAGCACCGTATACAGATGATTCTAGTGTTAAAACACACTCCGTTGTAGATTAGAGTGGTAATCCAACCTACAACCGTCGCGTTTACAGTTCGTGTGCTGCTGCGCCGTGACGGTCTGTGAAAGTTGAGATTTAATAATATTTAATCTATATAATAATATAGGATTATAAATTGACGTAGTACTTTCAAACTTCATACTTTGTCCCTCATAAAACAGGAGAAGAGAAGATAGTCTATTGCCAAGACACTCCATTCTCCGCTGTGCACCTCAAATCGACATATTGTGCGTTGAATGGCGGAACTCAACTTTATCTTGCCAGAACAGAGAATAGAAGATAAATCAATCACACCTTATCATAGTGCAGAGTGTACTCACAACTATAAGTAAAATAAATATATTTTTTTGTTATTATTTTGTTATCACAATTGAACTTGTACAATTTGCCATGTGATCCCGGCCTAGAACAGGATCATCCTGGTACTGGTAGTGTCGTAAGAAGCGACTAAAGTACGTGTGGTAGTCACATCGCCAGCAATGGCAACACGCATGGGCAGACTCGACCGGATCATTACGTACCACCCCCGGCATTTAAAACCGGCGTGAAGTAGTGGCGCCCAACGCACCTTAAAGGCCGGCATCGCACCTGTAGCTCCTCTGGTGTTGCACGGTGTCGTGGGCGGCGGTAATCACTTACCATCAGGTGACCCGAACGCTCGTTTGCCTTGCCTTTTTCCAAAAAAAATTGAACATTAAAAAAAACTACGTTTGAATGTTACTTAAAGCAAGCTATTATTATAAGGGGAATGTCTTTCAGCCTTCCCTGTTATGCGGGAGAAAGTTTGGAGCTACTAAAAACATATTCTAAACGCTTTTTATAAAGCGTTTAGCTTTTAAGCTGCTTAAACTTGAGTAAGTATTTGTGGCCGTCGTGGCGTAGGGGCACAAGCGTAACTGTAAACGTGACGGTTGTGGGTTCGATTACCGAGAGAGTTGATAAAATATTCATTGTTTTCATTAATGGGCTCTGGATTCGAGGAAAATCGCGGAGTTAGGTTCCGCCACTCAACCCGCAATGACTTGAGAATTCGGCGGAAAATGAGAAATAGAAATCTTAACAAGAACGAAGTAAGTATTATCTTAACACTAGGTTCCCAGATTCCTGCTGCCTACCGTCCTATGTGTGGTATAACAGCATAGGCAAAAAAAATGTTGCTGAAAAAGAAATATTTCTTTTTTGTACATTTTCGAAGGTTATTACAACATTTAATAAATCCATTATGTTCAGTTGACCTTTATTCTGTACGCAAATATTTTCATATACAACAAAGTCAGTCTGAGTTTAAAGACGATAAGTAAACACATTCATTAATTTTTAAGTAGGTGTTTAAGTAGGTAGGCGTATGTTGTTTGTAAAAATATTAAATTAATTTATTACTTTAAATAAGGCCAGGATAAGGATAATTCTAGTCGTGGCGCAGGGACACAAAGTGTGACTGTAAAATCGACTGCTTGTGGGTTCGATCCCCATTCGAGGAAATGAAATATTTATTTACATTTATATTTCCATTTCTTCGCTCTGGTGTTAATGCAAAGCACGGCGTTGAGTTCCGCTACTCAACATGCAGAGTCTCAAGAACTCGGCGGAAAGTGGGGAACAAAGTGTCTTAACACTAGCTCTTCCCTCTGCCTGATACAGCGTGATACAGCGTGAAACTCTTTTTTTTTAAATAATAATATGTCAAATGTTATTTCTAACACTTTTCAGTAGTACGTGGTCACGGGTAGACTTTTTAATAATCATTTCTTTATATAATAAAATCAGTGATTATTATTCGGAAAATTTATTAAAACATTGTTAATTTTAACTGTAAAAAAATTGCTTCTTTACAATGTCATGTTTTTGACGCTAACTTGACTGTGTTTAAATTTGCCTAAATATGGTCCGCGAACGATTTTAATTTTATGAGTGGGGATTATGAGGTGAAGTTTCTCTTTGATGTCAGGTTCATCAGGTTGGGAACCCCTGCATTAGACGATAGTATATTTAGTCCGGAAACAATAAAAAACAAGGGTTTATTCATCAGTACATGTGACCCATAATATTTACCTTAACACCTCAATGAAACACGTTTTTACATATTATAATTTAAAGCTACAAAAGCTAACATATAAAAGCTGTTTAGTTTGTATTTAAACAAAAACCAATAAGTTCAATAACCTGGTATTGAGAAAGCGTGTATTGTGAGAACAAAACGTATTCAGAGTAAAAGTACTGTACGGATACTTGAAGTCAGAGTTCGTCAGTTTTCACTTTGGCGCTTGCAGTGAGTGGGTTCGCTTTGTCGTTGGTACCACCTGGCAGGGAAAGTCGTTATTCTCAAAGCTGAGGCATATTTAAAAATAATATGTAACTGTAAACGCGATAGGTTGTGGGTTCGATTTTCACTCGTGGAAATGAAATATTTAATGTTTCGAAAGTAGGGAGTGGAGTGCCAGAAAAAACGAGTATTTGATAATATAGAGGAAATCAAAATTAATAGGGTAGGGGGGTTAACCTAGAATTATGAATGAATTTGTCAGCTAGCATCTACAGGTAGTACTAGCTTAGGAGAATCTGGAAACTATAAGAGGATCAAAATTTGGTATTAAACCCGATAGTTTAACCAGAAAGGGCTCCGGCTAAGGTAAGCCTGAATTTCAGAATTTGTACGGAACCCTCGGGGGGCGACCCCGACTCGCGCTTGTTTCTCATAAATATCTGGCATAATTATTATTTTGCTCTTTTATTACATACTTATACTTTTTAATATGTATTAAAAGAGCAAAATAATAATTATGTGAAATAGAAAATACCTCAGCTACGTTCAGAATAAAAAAAATATATGATAAACAGGTACATATTGCAAATTTTTGTCTATACATTTATAATACTATAGTTTAGAAAGCCCCTTCCGTCTACAGCCAGTGAAGTGATTTGCGAGCATTACCGTTGCTTGCAAGAGGGACGCCCTTTGACACGTCCTTTCTAATATTTTTTTTCACGATAGATAATTCCACGTTTTTTACAACAAATTTGTATTTGTTATAAAAAAAGTTGAATTATTTATTTTGAAAAGAAATTACGGTGTATTGAAATAATAAATAATAAAGCTTTTTTTACACTTCATTCTCCACAAATCAAATTTCTCAATTTTCGAAATGCCACTTAAAATATGTTAAAATTCAATAAATATTTACAATACAATCTGTAGTAGTTAATACCAATACAAAACAATGTTATTCAGATATTTTCTCAGTGCAAAAATTTTCTCAAGTCAATAAGCAGCTGTTGTACGAATAAACAAAGAAAAGAAACAATCAGATGAATAAGAGAAAGAGACAAATTATAAAATTTGAAGTAAGGACGAAAATGATATTAAATATTTTATCTCATATTTTATTTTATTTAAATATATTATTTACACTTCGAAATATAGATACCTACGTGTATAAATACGTGTAAATATAGTACTTACACTATTGTAGGCAGCATAAAATATCTGGATATTTTGAGCCTTGATTCAATTCGTTCGTCGTTTACATTTGTAAGTTTCATGTAGAATTCGTTATACAGCAAAGCAAAAATAACCTAGTGGTAAAATACCCCGCCAAATTTTTGGAGATATTACGTGTTCACAGAAGGAACTCTAGGCCGCTCTTTGTCTTGTTACCAGTGCGGAAAAGTGATAATAATTCACACCGAGTGGAAATCGAACCTATAACCTGTCTCTCACTTTTACAGTAGCACGTGTCGTTATTTTAGTACCCTTAAACTGTCTAAAACCGAAATAAAAATAGGACTAACATTGAGTCATGAACCTTCGCCTTTCGACTTTGATTCTTATTTATTTATAACATCTAATGTGATTTTAGATATTCTTTAGATAAAATAAATATATTTCTTATAGAGGAAGTTTACCATTTACAGGAAAAAATCAAAGATGTCCACGGGAACGTGTCCGTGGGTGGTCCTCCTTTCCCCCTCCTTCCCCATAGGAGGTAATCTTCTTGACATCACTGAACTAAAAAATCATTATTTTGATATCAAATGAAAAGATGACAAACGTTGTGTTAAATATAATCGTGGTAATTGGTATTTATTTGAAGTTCGCGAGGATTTTTGAGGATTGAGGTCGCTGAGCATTTGTTTTATTTAAAGCAAATTATAAAGGTTCAAACGTTTTTTTTTATTTCATTTATATTTTCTTTTATAAGAATATTCAACAAAAACAACTTTTTTTTTAACCTACCGGATATTGTAGGGCAGTTGAAAAAGATATAGCGTGTTGAATGACGGAACCAAACGCTGCGTTTTATTGTACCAGAGAAGAGAACTATTTTATTTTATTTTTTATTTATTCTTTTTTGCACACATTATTAGAAATAAAAAAAAATACATGAACAAAAGACGGGCTTAACGCTAAAAAGCATTCTACCAGCTAACCTTGTTGTGTGGGAGATAGTTGTGTATGTGTGCTCGATCTAATTTTAATTAATAGATAAATGTACAAATAAAAAAAATACAATACAATATGATATACACAAAATATAATATCCTAAAATACACATACATAAATATATCAGCTTCACGCTGTATCCCGCACCCAGCAGGCAGAGGTAACCTAGTGTTAAGACACTCTGTTCCACACTTTCTGCCGAATTCTGGAGGTATTGCGTGTTGAGTGGCAGAACTCAACGCGAAATATAAATTTAAGTAAATAACATAAATATATAAACTATAATAAAATTAACTACATACAGAAGAACTACAATAATTTAAATACAATAATAAGCTTCAGCCTGTCCCCGCATTAAGCAGGATAGGCAGAGGGAACCCAGTGTCACGACACTTCGTTTCCCACTTACCGCAGATTTTTCCAGACATTTCTTTGAGTAGCAGAACTTAACGACACATTTCGCTTTGACTCCAGAGCGAGGAAAGTATCTAAGAAAAAATGAATTCCGACAAGTCGGAATCGAACCCACAACCGTCACGGATTACAGTCAGACGCAGTACTATTGCGCCACGATGGCCTCTAGTTTTTTTCTTTATATTTAAGTACAAAACAAAATGAAACAAAAGAAGCATTAATAAAACGACCATCTCTCATCAAGTAGAGTATGAATCAACAGACTGACGTCACGTGTCTAATTGGAATAGTATGCAAATCCTATCCAATACATATTACAAACATCGCTCACAATCAACTTCTTTATTATTTCCTCGTTGAGACAAAGAAAACTTTATTTAGTGGCTTGCTCTCTTTGAATAATATACAGACAGATATATGATAGCTACATAGAAAGAAATAAAAATATGTATTGAAATTATACATTATATTTTTAGAGGCCAGTCGTGGCGCAGGGGCACAGAGTGCGACTGTAAAATCGACTGGTTGTGGGTTCAATCCCCACTCGAGGAGATAAAATATTTACTTACATTTATATTTTCATTTCTTCGCTCTGGTGTCGAGGTTAAGCGCGGCGTTAAGTTCTGCCCCTCAACACGCAATGCCTCCAGAATTCGGCAGAAAGTGGGGAACGGAGTGTCTTAACACTAGGTTCCCTCTGCCTACCCTGCTGTGTGCGGGATACAGCGTGAAGCTAATTTTTTTTTTTTTATTTATTTATATTTTCATTTCTTCGCTCTGGTGTCGAGGTTAAGCGCGGCGTTGAGTTCCGCCACTCAACACGCATTGCCTCCAGAATTCGGCAGAAAGTGGGGAACGGAGTGTCTTAACACTAGGTTCCCTCTGCCTACCCTGCTGTGTGCGGGATACAACGTGAAATTGAATTAAAAATTAATTAAAATTAAATTAATTTTTATTTTTCTTGGCTTTTGTACGTAACACGCGCGTGGTTGGGTTCCGCCACTCACCATGGAATGTTCCGTACAATAAGACTTTCGGAGTAACTGAATAAGAAAGTATGGATCCGTTGTCAGAGCACTAATGCTTTACGTTGAAATTGACACATTTCATAAAAATATATTTCTATCCTTATCGTGGAATAACACTGTAAAAATGTTAAAAACAGATTTTTTTTATATCTTCATCATTCTTTTACTTGGAAATACGAAAATTACCAAAAAAATCCAGGAAACGAATAACTTTAGAAAGCTTTTAATAATACACATTTCTGCCATAACGGAGTGGAGTCGTTCATTACTATAATTACTTTTGGCGACGCATTTAGTTAATGACACACAAAACTACAGCTTTTTGTGTCTCGGGGGGATAAGCTTTCGTTTTGGTTTTTTTTTACACGTAACTCCTTGCAGTGACTTTTGAGGGTTGTCATATCTTACAATAATATATATACTTTTTTTAAAATAAATTTTCAATATTTTGTGAAATTGATAAATAAAATTAGTTTCACACTTTTTTACAGTAGTACAGGGTATATAGGGAAAAGCGTGAAATAGAGATTGAAAAACTTATTGTCGAGATACTCCGTTACCCACGCACCTCTCAATTTACTTCATCCATCCTCATACTCTGTGTACGAGAGAAAATGAATATTATGTAAATATAAACAATTTTCTCGTTTGAGAATCAAACCCACAACTGTTTTTTACAATTAGACGTAGTGGTTTTGTAAATTTATAGTTTTTTGCTTTTGCGAAAAAAAAGGCATAGAAAAATCTCTCTCAATGCCTCTTTTTGTCTCTTTTTTGGGCGTAAAGTAGGGAACTGCCTACCTTACTATATGCGGAATACAGCGTGAAGCTATAATAGTTATAAATAAGATAAATTACATGTATGTAAAACAAATTTTGTTTGAGATCTACATTAAGCTTAGTAGGCGTAACAGATAAACCCCCTTTTTGATACGAAAAATATTCTTGTAAAAGACAGCTTACTTAGAATTATTATTATAAGCCGCCTTTCAAGATGTATATCTTGGACTTAAACCTTAGTGGATCTTAACCAAAGGTTAGGACAGAATTTTTGTTCTTAAATCAGTTCTGTAAGATGGCCTGTGCCTTATAAAGCAAATTGAATTATAAAAACGTGTAGCTTAAGCGCGAGAGGTTGTGGATTCGATTCCCATACAAGGAAATTATCAATTTAATATTTTCATTTTCTTCGCTCAGGTGTCGAGGCGGTGCGCAGCGTTGAGTTCCGTCACTCAACACACAATGCCTTCAGAATTCGTGGGAAAATGGAGAACTGAAGTCTTAATGGGAACAGAGTGCCCTAACACAAGGTTCCCGGGTTTCCTCTTCTTACTCTGCTATGTGCGAAATACAGGAAACTAAAAAAAGTCTTTAAGTACATGACAAAATGACTTAGGTCATTTAAATGTAGCTACTTGTAAACTATCGTTTTATTGACACATGTTTGACATATGTTACATTTATTTACACTTCTAAATGAATTTACAATATATTAGTCATATCACTTTTGTCGGCTTTGAAGCATTCGTTAAGTAAGATTTATAATTATGTTAAGTAATTGGACAGCTATGAGATATTCAAATGATATTATGATATCCATCGATGCGTCTTTCAAAATTTAGTAAATTCTGTAGTAGTAACCAGTAAACGGCCGTAATCAATGCCAAAATGAAATCCAAAAAAAAATTGTTTCAAAGCCTAAGTTACTACAGCAAAATTTATGTATTTCTTTTTGTCCAGAAGTTATTGTCAAACAAACTAATAGACATATAGACATATATAGATTTACTGTCTATGTCGTAACATTGTTTTACAACTTTTTAAACTCAAGATTAAATAATTAAACCTGTATACCTATATAGACATATATCACATTTTAAACAATATATATATATATATATATATATATATATATATATATATATATATATATATATATATATATATATATATTTTTACTTCCCTTATTAATTATTTTCTACTTTCGTTCCGTTTCGTTTCTTTTTATTTTTACAATACTTCCACTAATCCTCTCATAGTCACAAGACTGATCATATAATGAGTCCAAAAAAAATCCCGTTCTGGAAAAAGACAATAAAAAAACGCATTTGAAAAGTTGGGCGGAAAGCGGAGAGTGAAATGTCTTAACACTAGGTCCCGGTATATACTATACGGGAAAAGACTGAAACTGTCAAATAATAATAGTAAGAATGAGTAACAAATAAACGCAATTTTTACTTAAAATTTAATTTGAAATTATTTAAAGAAGATATCGATTTAACACTCCATTTTTAGCACCATCAATAAATCACATTTCGCAAATA
>JAATLQ010029338.1:42813-56842 GCA_013421005.1 Heliconius erato x Heliconius himera | reverse complement strand
TTTGACAGAGTTGTAAGAGCGAAATTATGGGAGATACTACCCCGGTACAATGTGAGCGGACCCTTGCTGCAGGCTGTAAAGTCTCTTTACAGAGATCACTCAGCCTGCGTGCGAGTAGGAGCTGGCATGTCGCCCTGGTTTGACATCCGATCGGGTGTTAAACAAGGTTGTGCCATGTCAGCTTGGTTGTTCAATTTGTATTTGGATAGCTGTCTCCAAGGAGTGAAACAAAGTGAAATTGGAGTGAAAGTAGGTGACCTGAATGTGAATTGCCTGCTGTACGCAGATGATGCAGTGCTTATTGCATCATCAGAATGCGAGTTGCAGGCATTGGTCACCACTCTGAAAGAAGGGTGTGAATATAATGGTCTAAGCCTCAATGTGAATAAGACAAAGGTTCTGATTTTTGAAAGAGATGAAGAAAGGACGGAATGCAAGATCAGTGTAAACAGTAAGATATTAGAAGTGGTATACTCGGGAAGTATGTTCAGTAGAGATGGAAGATGCGGGATGGATGTGGAAAGGCATATTGCTGCCGGTAACAAGATTAACGGAGCCTTAGCTGCATTGATGAGACGGCGAAACGTCAGCACAGCTGCGCGTTTGGCCGTACACAATGCAGTTTTGGTACCGACTCTGTTATACGGCAGCGAAACGTGAGTATTACAGAAGAAGAATGAAAGAAAGATGAATGCTGTGTGGAGATGCGATGTCTTCGTAGGATATGCGGAGTCAGCTTAGCTGATCGAATGCGCAATGAAGAGGTACACAGGATGGCAGGCACTAGCGAGGATGTCACGGTGAGAATGAAGAAGAACGTGCTCAGCTGGTTTGGGCACGTCGAACGAATGAGTGATGAAAGAATGGCAAAAAAGATTTATGATGGAAAAGTGAGCGGTAAGAGAGGTAGGAGGAGACCTCGGTTGACCTTCGAAAACACAGTATCAAAGATACTGGAGGAAGGTCACGTAAAAAGCATGAAGACCCCCCGAAGGGCATGTATGAAGAGGTTAATGACAGTGGACGAGGCGAAAGAGGTATGTAGAGACCGTAGCGTTTGGCGCTCCGTTCTCTCTGACTACCCCGCAAGGGATAAAGCGTGAAGCTAAGTTAAGTTAAGTTACTTAACTACTAACTTTATATAGATCTTATTTCTTTTTACACTCCTCTAATTTCTTCTAATTTCAGACTTCTACTTTACATAGTAGTCTGTGCGTTGTCTGTCCGTTTCTCAGAAAGGAAAGATTTTTATATATATTTTGCTATATCATAACAGAGTTACCGTAATAGTACGGCGCCTGGGCGGTGGTTTCGGAGGTAAGTTGAGTCGCGGCGTGCAAGTGGCTTGCGGAGCAGCTCTGGTCGCCAACGAGATGGACGTGCCTTGTCGTTTTATACTACCGTTGGATACTAATCTTACTATTGCTGGACGCAGGTTGCCGTGCCAGTGCGAATATGAGGTAGTGTATAGTGTTTTTATCACCACTTTAAATGAAAGTAAAGTTTTAACCAAAACAAACACAAAAAAAGTTATTGTTTCAAACAGCATAATTAACAAAATTAAATCAGCTTCACGCTGTATCCCTAGCAATTACAGCAGGGTAGGCAGAGGGAACCTAGTGTTGAGACACTGCGTTCCCCACTTTCTGCCGAATTCTGGAGGCATTGCGTATTGAGTGGCAGAACTCAACGCCGCGCTTAACGTCGACACCAGAGCGAAGAAATGGAAATATAAATTTAAATAAATATTTCATCTCCTCGAATGGGGATCGAACCCACGGAGTATGGAAGTCTGTAGAAATTAGTGAAATGATAGGAAATATTTTTAAAGTTTATATCAATTATCAGATTTTATGCAAAATTTTAATAATATATAATTTTATACTATCGAAGATATCTAAGATAATATATAAATATTTATACGTGCGTTACATATATTTACAAATCATCTATTAATAAACTAAAACTTGTAGTTTATTGAATATTGCTAAGATATGTTAGGGTAGATTGAAATTTTAAATACCATAGTGCAATAGCTTAAAATAATTGTTTTTTAATTTTTTTCATTACCTCTTTCCATAATCGTTTTTTTATATTTCTGAACTAGGCAGGAGTAGATGATAATGGTGTAATTCAATATTTAAATGCCGTAATAACTGAAGATGATGGCTTCTCCCATAACGAAAATATATTGAGTTACACTGCTGAGGGTTTTTCTAATTGCTACAATAGGGATTACTTTAATTTGAAAACCTTTTCCGTGCTTACCGACAAGCCCTCTAACACATTTGCTAGGGCTCCCGGTAAGTTGTTTATCCATGTAACATAAAGAACGAAAAAAATTTTGACAGATTTTATTCTCTTAATGTGTGATATAAGTTTTTATTCTCTTAATGTATGATATAAGTAGTAGTAGTAGTAGTAGTATATAAAGCTTTTCTTGTATATATTATCTTAATATATAATAAATTTGCTAATCATTTTCATAATTATTAGGTACAATGGAAGGCATTGCATGCATAGAGAATATCATGGAACATATAGCTGTCGCTGTACAAAAAGATCCAACTGACGTTCGTCTAGCTAACATGAGAACTGACGATAACGATTTACCTTCGCTTATTGAAAATCTTAAAATGAAAGCCGATTACGATAAAAGGCTTAAAGAAATTAAAGAGTATAATAACAGCCACAGATGGCATAAAAGAGCAATAAAGATCAATGTTATGTTGTTCCCTGTAGTATTTTATGGGAATTATACAGCCATGGTGTCCATATATAGAGGGGATGGTACCGTTACAGTCACCACTGGTGGTATCGAAATGGGTCAAGGTGTCAACACGAAGGCCGCCCAAGTTTGTGCCTATGAATTAGGTATTCCTGTAGGAGACGTGTCTATATTACCAAGTTATTCTTTCGTAGCTGCTAATAACGTCTTCTCAGGATCGAGTATCGTCAGCGAGAGTGTGTGCTATTCTATTATTAGAGCTTGTAATATACTTAAGCAAAGATTAAAGCCTATAAAAGACAAATTGAGCAATCCAACGTGGCTCGAATTGATAGAGAAAGCTGGAGAGGAACAAATAGATTTGACAGCCAGTTATATGATGACTGATAAAGAGCCCGATCTATCTGGGTATAGTGCGTTTGCGGTAACTATATTGGAAGTGGAGCTAAATTGTTTGACAGGAAGGTTTGAGATAATTCGTGTGGATATATTGGAGGATGCAGGGTTGAGCGCCAATCCCAAACTGGATATTGGACAGGTATTATTTATAGTTTTATTTTTCGTAATGCATTGCGGTTTACGGTTTATAAGGGTGATGTGAAAAAGTTATTCTTTTTTTAGCTTCACGCTGTATCCTACATATAGCAGGGTAGGCAGAGGGAGCCCAGTGTTAAGACAATTCTTTTCCCTACTTTTCGCTGTATTATGGAGGCGTTGTGAGTCGAGTGGCGTAATTCAACGCCGCGCTTTGACGCTGTGTCGAAACACCAGAGCAAAGAAATGAAAATATTATTTTTTGCATTTTTTCTAGTGGGAATCGAACTCACAACCTGTCGCCTTTAGTCACACACTACAAATGAGTGTGTGTTTTCTTTTTATAATTTTATCAAATAAAATTTTATCAAATGAGATTGTGCCATAGTATAAATAAAACATTATCATTTAATTATCCTAAAACGATTCAATATTTATTATTTTTTTTGCCTACTGTACTTTTCTAACTAACATTTGTTAAGAAATATTATAACAAAATAATAAAATTAATGATAAATTACTCAATTATATTATATAGAAAAATTATTACGATCCAAGAATTGATGATAAAACAAAATTGAATATAAATATTTTGATTACTTATTTACTTAAATTTATGTTTCCATTTCTTCGCTCTGGTGTCGAGGTTTAGCGCAGCGTTGAGTTCTGCCACTCAACACGCAATGCCTCCAGAATTCGGCAGAAACTGAGGAACGGAGTGTTTTAACACTAGGTTCCCTCTGCCTACCCTGCTGTGTGCTGGATACAGCGTGAAGCTGATTTTTATTTTGATAACTTGTTATTATTATACTGTTTTTAAATTCACTTGCACTTTTTAAATTTTGTTTCCAGATAGAAGGTGCGTACATCCAAGGCGCTAGTTATTTTACTTATGAAGAATTCAAATACAGCCCTCAAGGCGAACTCCTAAACAACGACGCGCTCAGCTACGAGGTGTACCTCGCCAAGGACATTCCTATAGATTTCAGAGTGTATTTACGGTGCAATTCCAGAAATCCTAAAGGAGTCTTGGGAGCCAAAGGTATTATTAATTAATTAATCAATATTATAAAGAGGATTTGTATTTTTGTATGTGTTTGTATTGTTTTCACACAAAAAACTACCGGAGCGATTTCAAAAATTCTTTCACTATTAGAAAGCTGCCTCTTCACTCACCAACATAGGCTATTTAAATAACTATTAACTCTAAGTTTTCCCTGCTTACCCTGCTGTGTGCGGGATACAGTGAAGCTGATTTAGTTCAATTGTAAAATTAAAAAACTATACGTAAGACACTCTATAAGACACTCTGTTCACCACTTTCTGGAGGCATTGCGTGTTGAGTGGCAGAACTCAAAGCTTTGCCTCGACACCAGAGCGAAGAAATTTAAATATAAATTTAAATAAATATTTCATGTCCTCGGGTGGGGATCGAATCCACAACCAGTCGGATTTACAGTCACATTTTGTGCCACTGCGCCACGACTGGCTTAAATTTTTAATTATTTATTATTATATAAAAATGATTTATAGAATATCACTGCTACAATAACCTGTACATATATGTATATTTCTAGCTGTGGGTGAGATGGGCATTTGTTCGTCGCACGGCATTCTGTATGCGCTGCGGGATTGCATCATGGAGTCGCGCAAGGATTCCGGATACGACCCCAAAGAGTGGATCGATATTGGTAAACTGATATATGATTAATTATATTAAGAATAATAGTACTACAGAGCTTGCTTTGAGTTAAATTTCTAGTTAGGAGTACTCACTGGCGCGGCGTTATGGAACTCAATGCCTAATCTGATTTTAAAGTCAGTGTTATAGGTACCAAGGTGCAAATATGCTTTTGAAATAATATTACAAGAACCTAGTAATAAGTAGTTTGAGGCCGGTCGTGGCGCAGCGGCACGAGGTGTGACTGTAAAACCGACTGGTTGTGGGTTCGATCCCCACTCGAGGAGATGAAATATTTACTTAAATTTATATTTCCATTTCTTCGCTATGGTGTCAAGGTTAAGCGCGGCGTTGAGTTCTGCCACTCAACAAGCAATGCCTCCAGAATTCGGCAGAAAATGGGGAACGGAGTGTATTAACACTAGGTTCCCTCTGCTTACCCTGCTGTGTGCGGGATACAGCGTGAAGCTGATTTTAGTAATAAGTTTTGTACCCAATCGTTATATTATGGAAACTAACATTGAATATATTGAAAGTGAGGAATTGGGAAGGATTGAGCGTTCCAATACTAAATGCTCTGTACCTACCCCGCAAAAAAATGGAAGACTTATACTTGAATATAAAATAATTTAAACTTTGAACGATATACTTTGTACTACGATGTATACTCGGGAAGCTAATTATGGTTAGGTATATATTATATTTTAAAAGAGCAACTATTGAGTTTCTTGTTATCCGAGCCGGTGGTATTTCCCTGAAGGACTACTGAAACTTTTGTGTGACTTGGCACTCAAAAAAGAAAGCACTCAAAAGTGTTCTTAATAGCCTAATTAAAAAAATAATATTTTGATTTTCAAGATATTTCTGGTATATTCATGAATAAATAGAAACTTTTTATTGTAGTACTATAATATTTTAAACGTGTATATATTAATATATATTTTTTCTTCTTTTGCAGAAATACCTATGACCACAGAATCCATTTTAAACGCATTGAATGTTAAAACAAGTGAATTTCTTTTAAGTTAAAAAGTCATTATTGTAAACAATAAAATGTATTGTAATAAGTTTGACAAAAAATATTGTTTTTTTTAATATATTAAATAAACAGAAATAAATGTATCGATGCCGAATTTCCTTAAAAACGATTAAATTAAAAAACGTAGTTTTATTTTCTCAAAACCAAAGGGATAAAGGACTCCATCTGCATTTTGCACAGTGGAGTGGGCGGGTAGAAGGAACCTAGCCTGAAGGGACTCCGTTCACCAAGCACTGCACAATTCCTTATTCGAGACATGGCCTTTGACTTTCTTCATATCTATTAGTTTGTATTTGCGAGACAAACCTTAAGTATAAAAGTCATAGTATATAATAAATTAATAATGAGGCCGCCCGTGGCGCAGAGGCACAAAGTGTGACCGTAAAATCGACTCGTTGTGGGTTCGCTTCCCACTCCAGGAAGTGAAATAATTCTTTACATTTATTATATATATTAACACGCAATGCCTTCAGAACTCGGCAGAAAGTGGGATACAGCGTGAAGCTGATTCATATCTTAAATAAACAAATTTCCAGTGGTCGCGTGTAACAAATTATTAGGTATTGTTTTTATAAATAAATAAATATTAATTAAGCAAGGAGTATACATATAATTTGAGACTTTTCTTAAATTCTTTTACTGCATATCATTCCTTACTACCTTGGGTAAATAAATGTGTTTTGTATTTATATTTTGATTTTTATAGCAAAATGCAAATGCCACTCGAACTTTGCTTTAGCGTAGAGTTCGACAATAAAAAAATATTTTTGATTTTTGACGTCAACTTCCAACTTGTGAGAAAGGTAAAATGCGACCGACTTATATTTAATGTTTCGATTTTTGTGTGTATGTAATAATATTGATACTTTTAATACTTGTAAATAGTAAATTAGTGAAAATTTCTAAAGGTAAGAATAAGAATAGGGCTTTTCGTCACTAGTACTTAATTAACAATCAGCTTCACGCTGTATCCCGCACAAAGCAGGTTAGGCAGAGGGGACCTAATGTTAAAACAGTCCGCTCCCCACTTTCCGCCGAATTCTGGGGGCATTGCGTGTTAAGTAGCGGAACTCAACGCCGCGCTTTGCTTCGACACCAGGACAGAGAAATGGAAATATAAATTTGCATAAATATTCCATCTCCTCGAGTGAGAATCGAACCCACAACCTGTTGTCAAACAGGTCTTATATGCAAAAGATTATGCTCGGCAGTGCACAAGCAAAGATTAAATGCCATTATTTCTCATCTAAGTGATATAACTCTGCGGATTTGGCCTCGTAGGTGTGACTGGAGTGTTTGGATATCAAAACTCCATTACATAACTAAACCATTGTCTAAATAAAATAACACCTCAGATAATACATGTTTATTGTTGCATCATTAAAAAGTCATTCATCAATTATACAAAAATGTAGGCCATAATTACATTAGGCTTTTTAGGCCATACGAGAAAACCCATAAACCAAATATTCCATATATATTATTAGAAGACAAAAAAAATCCAAAGAAAATAAATACCTATTAATAAATTATTCATTCACTATACAACCTAATACGCTTAAATCACTACACAATATAAAAAGAAGTAAATACATACATAATATTATATATATCTATACAAAGTAATATCAACAGTTTTTTTTATTTTTGTGTTATGCAAAAAGTGCAACCCGAACTAGCTTAAACGAGAAGATGAATACACGATTTTAGTATATTTATTAATTCTAATAATTATAATATACAATATGAGATATTTACTAAATGTTGACATGTGTATGTAGCGTTTAGACTGGACTTATTTTGGTGAGACTGTATTTTAAAAAAAATATATGATAAATGGCGTTTTTGGAGATTTGCAACAACATTGTGATTACAGTGAAGAAAGATTAATTTTTTTTTCAGCTTCACACTGTATCCGGCACACAGCAGGGGGAACTTTTTGTCAAGACACTCCGTTCCCCAATTTCTACCGAATTCTGGAGGGATTGCGCGTTAAGTGGCAGAACTCAACGCCGCGCTTTGTCTCGACACCAGAGCGAAGAAATATAAATATAAATTTAAGTAAATATTTCATCTCCTCGAGTGGGAATCAAAACCACAACCAGTAGGTTTTACAGTCACACTTTGTGCCCCTGCGCCACGACTGGCCTCAAAAAAGATTAATAAATTTCAATAAAAGGAAGAAAGGAAACTGTATGAAGCTAAAAGATAATATGGATAGTTTACATACTTAAAGTTAGCACGGATACATAATTTCTATTATAAACAGACTTCTATTAAAGAAATTATAGCCATTAAAATTTTTGATTTGAATAATAATAATAATAACATTAAATACACAAACACACAGCCCATCAAAATACATACATACAAACTAAAATCGCGTATTCATTTGAAGCTTGGTCGAAATTCATATAGCGCTGTACCATCTATGGACAATGTATCTACGCTTAGAAAACTACAATCTAGTTAGTCGCCGTTAATTTATAGCTTATCAATCTTACAGATACGAGGAAGTATATTTCTTAAATTATTATTAAAAAAAAATCATAGATCATAGTTACAGATAAAAAATAAATAAAACAAAAATATTATTAATGTCCTCGTATTGTAGATTATGATCACAAAAGCTGGTAACGTGATTTGCTAACAACATATTTTTTATAGGTATTTTCAATTAGACACCGAAAAATATAATTTATTATTACATAAAAGTGTCCGTCGATGCGCACACAAACACTAAACTAACATTGAATGTCGACAAAATTCTAGAAGTTTCGAGATTCGTTGAAGATCTTAATAACAATCAGTCATTTAGTATTAATTTGTAATTACTTTTTACTGAACTTTTTAAATTGAGCGTTTCTACTGACTTACAACAAATGCCTGGGTATTAAGGCACCGAATAGAAATTTCGCACGTTCAAATTTGAAAAGAAATAATTAGTTGCTAAGCTTCTTTAATAATTTATATGAAAAAAAAAACTTTAAAAGTTTATACTAGGCCCAGAGAATATAAAGGTAGGCAAAGGTTTTTTTATCAGCTTCACACTGTAACCTGCACACAGGCGGGTAGTCAGTGGGAAACTTTTGTTGAGACACTCCATTCCCATTTCCGCCCCAACCAAGACCCCACTTTCCGCCGAATTCGAGAGGCATTGTGTGTTCAGTGGCGGAGCTCAACGCCGCGCTTTTGTCTCAACATCAGAGCGAAGAAATGATAATATACATTGAAATTAATATTTACTTTTCTGGTGTAGAGATCGTACCCACAACCAGTCGATTTTACACTAACACTTTGTGCCCCTGCGCCACGACACTGTGTCGATGCGCCACAGATACAAAATATTTTCTTTTTAAAATTAAACGTGCGATACAATTAGGTTTATCTATCCATTTTGGCTAATTGTAACAATTGCAAAAGGTCTTTTATTTTAGAAATGTTAGTAATTATTTTTTTCTTATTTTCATTTGTCTCGCCTTATTTGTTTTAACAATTCGTTCGATCTATTTTTTTCAGTTTTACATTTCAATTTAACAAAGCTTTTTCAAGTTAATACAATATTAATTTCAATGTTATCAGCAAAAAATAACATAAGAAAAAATATATGAATTACAAACAAAAATCCTAAAAATATAAAAAAAATAACTAAGAAAAATGTACATTACAACTTAAAAATAAATCTATTATTTAGATACAATGTTGTTTGTTTGTGATTATGAATATCTTTGGACACTACACGCTTCAGTTCTACTGCAACTATTATACCCTGCACATATGTATAGAACAGTCGGTAATGTATTGAAATTAATTATTAAGAAATTTAATTAAAAAAAAATAAGTAAATTTGAATAATAATTACTTTTACGTTTTTCTTCGTTCTTTAGTGTTAGTAGTCTCTAATGAAACTATATCGTGCAAACGCCTACAAAAAATTAAACAATCATCCCCTAATTCAAAAGTCAATTTCATCTTAATACATTTTGACTTTTGAATGTTTTATAAGTTATATATTTCTTAATATTAATTAAAAACAACTTTATAGTAAAAGAACATTTAAAAATAACCTTTATTTTACATTTGAACTTATTACATAAAAAAAGACAATAAATAATAATAAATTTCCATACATTACCTAAAAATACAAAATCTAATTGGCGTTCTGCAAACATATCAAAGTGAGCATTATAGCGACTGAAAACCATACGAAATCCATAAAAATCATACAGTATGGTCAACGAGTTATGGCCACTCCGAAGTAAGGCTTTCTAAACTTTTGCACATTGTTCACTCTAGAAGTAAATAAACAAAAGTAAGAAAAACCGTAAAATTCTATCTGCGCAGCCATCTACAGCTTACTTCAAGGCGGCCACGATTCATCGACTATACTATTCATTCCATACATAAAAAGCCAATCATACAAAAAGGCTAAAACGTATTCTACAAAATATGAGGTATATTTTAAAAACTAGCGACCGACTTTTCTATACTGATACAAAATAGATCAGATCTATATAATTGTTAAAGTTTCATCATTTTGCGTCATTCATTTAGAAGTAATGTTAATGGACGCTATTATTTAGTTATCGTGACATTCTTATTTTCATTAGTATTTGAATATAATATGTCTGTCGTATATTTAGGAGTTACTTTGGCAAAAAAGATTTTAATTAATTAAATAAAAATATAAAAAAAGAATTGTAGTATTTTCAATTAATAACTAGGTGTAAAGAACTGACAATAAAGTTATTTCATAATAAATATTTTTAAATCTTAAAAAAAAAATAAGTAAAATAAAATTAAGCTTAATTTAGTTTTTTTTGAACTCTGCTATTAAAAATCAATATGAATACATTTGGGAATAAAACAAAAAGAATACACAAAAAATTATCATTAGAAAAAATCAATATTAAAATTGTTCGAAATATTATTTTCCGTGGACACACTCCGAATTTATGATGGACATTAAAAACATTAAAAAAAACGCTGGGCTGTCTGTCGGAGATGTTTTTTTTATATATGAAAAGAGTAAGGGAGTTTAGGGTCAAACTCTAATTTCGACCCAATAAAGTTATAATTGTAGGGCAATTATTAATAGTTTTAAATTATATAATGACAAGGTAGAACGATTACTGAAAAAACTTTTTATGATTCTCATAGAAGACATATTTTGAAATATCAATAAAAAAAGAACGGCAATAATAATTAAAGAATATAAAAAATATGTTCAAATATTATTTTTTAAGGGCAGACATATTACATTCAAAATTTACATCCTCGATCACGCAACATTACTAGCAGTATCCTGACTCCGTTTCTTATGATCGGGAGTCGATTTCAATATGTCCGGTTGTCCGTGTGAGACGATGCGCTCCATATGGGGGAAGGTCGATGTATGGGAGCTTAGGGTCAAAGTGGCATTTCTATCTGACAACGTCATAGTTGTATGTGAGTGGGCGTGGGGATGGGTGTGGGAGTGGGAGTGGGGGTGAGAATGCGGAAGGGTCGATGGGGAGGAGTGTGGGAGGGTCTTTCGTATTGAACGATGTGAGCCATTACGTGTGAGAGAATTCATTTGCGGAGTTCCGGGCCCGCAATGGCGGAGGAGGGCGTTCTTGTAGTCCGCTATTAAGTGAGTTAGCTCGGCCATCTGGAATGAAATGTAGAAATTTAATTATTTATTTATTCAGCCAAAATCTTGAGTATAAATTATAAAAGTACGACTTATATATATATTTTAGGACGGCGACAATATGATTAATTGGAATGGAGAGAGACCCTCGAACTAAAAGACCACGTATGTCAGGTCGCTAATTTATAGTAATAAACATAAAAACAGGTCCTCTTGCGGCTTCGCCTGGGATTTTTTTATTTAATTATTATTTAAGTGTAATTAGGCAAAATTAAGCTGGTTAATTTAGTATGGTTATCTATATATTATATATTGTTATACACTGAATAAATCATATAAGTGCGGGCACTTAACAGAGTAGCTAGAGGGAAACTACTACTCCATTCCCATTACGGCACTTCCGTTTCCTACTCTATTTCTCTGCACTCAAATTAATTTCTGATAGATATTAATAATTAATGAACGTATACCAAAAGATAAATTAGTTAATATTTTCTATAAATAGTCACCTTTGGCTTATTGAGACTGATCAACATCTTGTGTACGGGACTAGTGGCATCCTCCGCGTCGATTAACATCATTAAATCATCCTATAAAGTAAAAGAATAATGATCATTAATATTAACAAATAATTTAGTTTTATTTCGCCGCATTATAATCCATTTGTAAAATATTACAAATTATTTAAAAAAAAAACTTCAATTTTCATACTAGATATAGATCATTTTTTTCATAATAAAGTACCAAATTGTAGCTTAAATTGATTTTAAGCATACATTTATCCACATTTGGGATGTATGAGTCCACCTACTCGGTTTAATCCTGGATGAATATAAAAAGGAACATAATTTTTACCTGTAGCCCTCCAAAGAGTCCTATAGAGTTGAGAGCGTACCGCCCTATGACGGCCATGGACGCGAGCTCCAGCACCGTGACGCCGTCTTCGGACACCGCCAGCCATACCATCGATAAGTCGGGTTGTTTTATCTGGAATTTGGATTAATTTAGTTAAGTAATTATTCAACAACAATTTTATACTTTTTTATCATCTTTTTATTAAGTTTATTTTAGAGACCGTCGTGGCGCAGCGTCTGATCCTAAACGAGACCGCTGAGGGTTTGATAACGAAAAATAAAAGAATCGGCATTTTTTAATTTAGTCGGAATGAATATCAAAACAAGAGAAGAAGACCTATTACTGTTTGTTCCATGTTCTTTACTTATAAATACCGTAAAAATACCTTATAGTCTATTTATATACCTTTACATTATGCAAAGCAATCAAATAATTTTTATATTTTTCTAAGAAATGAAAATTATTTTAAATAATTTTATTAATCTTATTAAATTGACTGTAAATTCTGAGTTATGGTATGGTTTCAATTAGAGGGAAATAATTATTTTAAATTTTATCACTTTGATGAGGTCAGTCGTGGCGCAGTGGCACAAAGTATGACTGTAAACCTGGTTGACTGGTTGTGGGTTCGATCCCCACTCGAGGAGATGAAATATTTACTTAAATTTATATTTCCATTTCTTCGCTCTGGTGTCGAGGCAAAAGCGCGGCGTTGAGTTCTGCCACTCAACACACAATGCCTCCAAAGTTAGGGGGAACGGAGTGTCTTAACACTAGGTTCCCTCTGCCTACCCTGCTGTGTGCGGGATACAGCATGAATCTAATTTAATTTAATTTTAATTTTATCACTTTGATAGTAAAACATAGCGCGCCGTTGAGTTTCACTTCTTCAACTAGCAATGTCTTGAAAATTAAGTAGTGCGTAGGGAATGTAGTTTTTTTAAAACTACATTTGTTCTGTCTACTCTACTATGTGCGGGATAGTGTAAAGCTATAAAAGGAAATTGTATACAATGAATGATAATAGTAATAAAAGAAGAATAATCTTAATTTACCCGAGCTTGGAACAATGTAGCGCCGAAGAAAGGCCATTTTCTGGTACAATTAAGGTAAATTCTGACACAGTCCGCCGTACTGCGGCCTTTTAGCGCTATCCATTTTGATCTTAGTTTTTCTTCGATATCCCTGTTAATCATTTTTAATAAATTATAGCATAAATAACTTTTTTTTTTCAAAAAAATAGTGTACAGTTTGATTAATTTAGAGCTTTGATATTCTTATATTTGGAATATTTTTTCTTTCTTTTTCGTGGTATTTTCATAGGTATTTTGGATCATTGATCAAAAATACTAATGCAAAAATAGGATATACAAATATTTGTGAGTAATTTTTACATAGCGAGGTATTTTTTATTTTCCTTTATAACTAATCAAGTAAAATATAAAATAAAAAAATATACTTACAAAAAGAATTTGTAATATTTTATATATATCGTATATGCGTGTGTGTGCGAATATGTATACCCACCTGAGCTCGTCGTTGTTGAGCGCCGCGCGGTAG
>JAATLQ010029338.1:0-42713 GCA_013421005.1 Heliconius erato x Heliconius himera | reverse complement strand
TGCGCGTGCGCGTGCGGGTGCGCGTGCGCCGCCGCGTGCTCGTGTACTGTATGTGTATACACACCTGAGCTCGTCGTTGTTGAGCGCCGCGCGGTAGCGGTAGGGGTAGAAGCGGTGCGCGAGCGGCTGCGCGTGCGCGTGCGGGTGCGCGTGCGCCGCCGCGTGCTCGCCCATGTCCAGCTGCGCCATCAGCGCGCCCAGCTCCGCCGCCAGCTCGCGCGTCACCGGGAACCGCCCGCCCACCACTGAGGGAACATAGGAGGTCAATTCAATGTTTCACTCTATATGAGAACGAAATAAAAAAATACAATAAACACAATAAAAAAACTTAGGTAATAAGAAAATATTGGTTATAATCTATCTATATATATAAAAGAATTTGTGCTGACTGACTGAGGTAAGACGCACGCAGAGCCGTAACCGCTGATGGTAGAAACGTGAAATTTGGGCAGATGTTTATTTTCATATTCTGGACATCCGCTAAGAAGGGAATTTGAAAAATTTTAACCCTAAAGGGATGAAATAGGGGTTGAAAGTTTGTATGGAAAAAAAATTTAATCTATACCGATTTTTATAAAATTTGAACTCTTAAGAATATTTCATTGAACACGTGTTTCATAGTTTTTAATAATTCACCCCCAAAGGGTTCAAATAAGGGGTTGAAAGTTTATATGGAAAAATCTTTAAATTGCCGCTGATTTTTATAAAAATTTAAATTCAGACTGTTAAAAATATTTTATTGAACACGTGTTTCGTTGTTTTTTTTAGAATTCACTCCTAATAAGCGGGCGAAGCCGCGTGCGCCCTCTAGTAGTTCATAAAATAGTAAGATTATTTTCAAAATTCATGTTGTCAAACATGACCTTACGATCTCATAAATAAATGTCAACTTATTAACGTAACGTTAGTTCTTGTTCATGATTTTTCTTTATTATAGGTAGGTAAAAGACATTATGAAGTTGGAAGATTTGGGATTCGACCCCCACTCGGAGAATTTCATTATATTGCCTATTTAAAAAAGTTGCAATTCCCCAATCTACATTTATGCACAACTGTTGTCTCTAAAATGGGGTCAAATGTATAGTAAGATTTATTTAAAAAACACACCAATTGCATTTTGCTTACCATGTAATCCTACAAACTATGACATATTCTAAATACATTTGTACAAGCTCATTTAAATGAAGGGGTAATATAACTACCTCATCATTTAAAAGCTTGTTACTTTTATGGGAAATAAAGATAATATGCGAAAAAAACAGAAAAAGATCACCTTGATGATTTATCTGATAGCAGAGCAGTAATCTCTCCTTGTCCGTTTCAGTCCTCACTGAATTTTTGAAATACAACCTATTGCGGTACGTTAGTCTGATTACTCTAGAATTTTCGAATTTTCCAGATCCCTTCTCTCTTAACGCCGTCTCCCATTTTGATATTACATCGCATAACTGTAAAAGAAAGAAAAGTGGTATGAATGTATAATATTTTAATATTTTTATGAATTTTTATTTGAATTATTAGTTCAATAGAATAATAATTATTATTGATGTATAATATAACTATTTAATTATAATTAAATAGGTATATCAAATTTTTCAAAATCAAATAATAAAAAACAAAATTTAAGTTGATTTTTATCGATTAAAATTGGTAACAACTAACGAATTTAAATTTTAAAATTATTGAAATCGAGAAGATTAAATATTACTATCCCTTTTCTAAAAAAGTGTAGATTTCGATTAATCTGTTCTCAATATATCAAAAAAACTAATTTCTTACTTTTTTATCCGGTTTAATGTGGTGTTCCAAGTCCTTTTCAATAGGATCATCGCTGAACAACGCAAAACCTGACGCAGCTGACTCCCTACATCCTAGTTCTGTACTTAACGTCGATAGAAACTCCTCCACTGTTGTTGAACCGTCAAAACTTATCACCTGAAGTGAAAATGGGACTTATTTATATACTTCGTGAATATTTTTAATATTTTTTTTAAGCAAATGTGAAATGTTTATTTGTAGAAAAAGATTATAACGTCGTGGACCAGTCCAGGGTCCTTGATTTCAGAATTTTAAAGCGTATTTTTAAGAAATAAATATTTTAACAAAACTAAAGATTGTATGGCCAAAAAGGCATCCCGCAATCGAATAAAATTTGGATTCAACTAATAACAATAAATTACTAAAACATTTTGGAATATTACAATCAATTACGTTGTTATTTCATACCTGATAAGTATTATTGAGCATATGCACAGGTATCGCGTGTGGCAGACAATGATGATATGGATTCTTTAACAATATAGATAGCACCTCCATTCGGGAAGGTTTGTCTGTCCTTCCGCCGTTACGCAACGTTCTTTCTAACGCGCGTGAGCAATACGCTGCGTATTTACCACATTCCGTCCTGAAAATTTGTGGTTAAAGTCAAATAAATTTAATTCAAAATAAGAAGTTACATACACGGCTCATTTTTTTGAACGACAAATAAATTACTATCAGTTTACCAAAGTTCTCAGATCTGAAAAGAATTGGCGCCAAAAACTCAGCTCAAAAACACAAAATGTTACCTTCAAACATTTAAATTAATTCAGACATTTCATTAAGCAATAAAAGATGTCAATGCTAGTCTAAATATTGTAATTGTAATAGAAAAATATTACAATTATATTTATATGTTATATTAATATGTAATAATTAATAGAATTAAAAAATACAGAAAAAATATCAATTCTGCTTACTTAGAATCAGCATGTCGGCTCAAATGAAGTTTCAAGTACCACAATAGCCTGTTATTCCTCGGTACAAATAGACTGACAGCCAGCGCTAGCAACTGCCAACCTTGTACAAAACTGTACGTAGGTGGGTTACTCTTACAGTCTACTGATAGAAGTGGCGCCTGTAAATATCCAATATGTATAGTTTTATATTTTATTAAGATTTTAATGATTAAAGTCACTAAAATCTTTGATGCTTGTGTTGCTTTCAATTTGCCTTTCTCATATCATCTAAATGGATAGAAAAGTGAAAATGGAATTATTTATTGGCTTCAAATGAAAATGACTGAACTGACTGAAACTGGCTAATGTACGAATGTAACCTAAATTTGTCATAACTTAATCAATGAATATGTTTACCCTAATGAGCTTTACACGTCGATTTATTATATCTATGGTTCCTGTAGAAATTTGTGACGCACTTTTCATAAGCTTGTCACAGAAAAACTTAAGACTTTTTGAATTTATAACTAAAATATGTAAGTTATTAAATATTTTTCATCTGTATTAAATCGAGTTTCGTACTGAATGCGATACTTGAAAATCAAACCTATTTAAGCCTGTAGAGGTATCTAAAAAAATATTTTTACAACAAGTCCATTAGTTAAAAATTTGAGTATCGCAAACAAATTTAAAAGACTGTAGAATGATCGGTCAATTCTCTATAGTCAAGATAAAGCCGCCTTTCCATGACAAGTGCGCCACATGACATTACCTGTATGGAACTGGGCGATCCCGCCGAGTTCTGCGGCAGGTCGCTCTTGTTGTCGCCGGTCACGGACGACGCGCCCGTGTCGCAAGTGAACAACGACTGCGTCGCGCACAGTAGCAGTTGCTGTACAAATGAAATGTTGGTGT
Source organism: Heliconius erato x Heliconius himera (assembly GCA_013421005.1). Classification (NCBI taxonomy): domain Eukaryota; kingdom Metazoa; phylum Arthropoda; class Insecta; order Lepidoptera; family Nymphalidae; genus Heliconius; species Heliconius erato x Heliconius himera. Next base: position 39,081 of record JAATLQ010029338.1, on the reverse strand, counting down.
TCGGATCGTCAGTGGGGGGCTTTGTTTCTACGAGACTACCGTCTTTTTGGTATTGATTGGTAAGGCTTTATGTTTGTGTAAATGAAATTGCGACTCAATGTGATCATATATAAATAGTGGTATGGAGACTACTGAATGTTGTTAAAAAGGTACGATTAAAGCATACAGGCAACATTTAAGAAGGGGACTTGCAGATGACTTTATATTTGTTTTATGATTAAATCTGTCAAATTGGACATATATGTCGTTAATTACATACATAGGATAAGATATGTTCTCATACATAATCATGCATTAGAATTATATAACTAGTTACATAAATTCTCAATAATTATTATTACCTAACTATATCGTTTTATCGTTTAAAAGAGGTTTTTTTAATTTATACTGAAAGCTATAAATTAGTTAATATATTGAAAAATTAATTTAATGTTTTGTTAGTGTGTGTGTGTCTAATATATAATATTAAGAAAATAATTACATAATGTGCAAATAATATTGTCAAGTTTGTGTCAAGTTGCCTTCACCAATTTTAAAGTACTTGCCTGCACTATGGGAAAATATTTTCATGAAAAATTTATTGAACTTTCACCGTGTGTATACATATTATGTACATTGTGGTATAGCTTAATTTTTCTAAATCGTAATACAACTGCATAATGTTATTAATTTTAATTAAAATTATTATAATATTGAAATATTAGTTTTAATTGTGAAGATAAAAATAAAGGTAACACTTATGTTACTAACATTTTTGTGCAATACAAAAATGTTAGTAATAAGACATAAGGAAAATAATATTTAACCAGAATATTAAAAGAAAAATTTTACGATAAAATAAGTTGGGAAGCATTTTGTTCCAAGAAATATAATAAATACTATTTAAAGGAACAGCACCCTTGCACCACCACCGTTTTTGTTTTGTAATAGAAAAAAAAAGCATAAATTACATATAATTATGAAATTTGTGACACTATGCAGTTGTAAACGATATAAAATTAACTTTACTTACCTCCCACATACTACACATACATATATAATATATGGTCTAAACAAACTTGCAACGTCAGCCTTTCATACAAAGGAGATCGTAGTGCAAAGTAGCTATGACAGTATGGGATGAAGAAAGAAAAAACATTCCCTAGAAACTATGGGGAGGGCAGACATTCTTGGAAAAAACTTCAAATTAAAAAAATAAAGGGAAAATTTACACCAACATTCCATTTGATATGCGACTATATTTATAAAATATTTGGTCATGGCAACATTTATATATCATCTGTTTAAGTTGCCATATTGAAGTCATTACGTATTAATGTTGCCAGAACAAGGAGATCAAGTTGGAATACGACCTTATAAGTAACATATTATGTTTTTGTATAATATTTAGAAGATAATAACCCATTTTTAGTAAGAAGCCAATAAATATTCACATTTACAATTCCAAATTGATCATTACGAAGCTTAAATACAGCGACACACAAAGCTGTACACTTATATATTTAAATATGGTTTGTTAGTGTATTTAGATTCCGAAATGTAAATAACAAATGCGACTAATTTCGGAAGATGTGCTCTAAACTAAAAAGTTATTAGTTTTAATTATCTATTAGAATGGACTGCATATTTTATTTTAACTTGTTTTCAAGCCCTAGCAAATATTCCTTATTCAAAAAACTTAAATTTAAGCTCATTTTTTAATATAACAAGAGTTTTAACATAAAAAAGAGCAATGGATTGAACAAACAAGTTCTAAGCTCACACACTTCTAAACGCTTCTTTTTATTATCCTTATAATGTCAAAAGTAAAATACTTTTTAAAAGTATTAGTAGAACGTAAATTCAACATATAAAAAGGCAGTGGATATTTAAAATAAATATTCACTGCTTTCTTAAATGTTTTAATTTACAAATCTCGACAGACAGAGAACAGAGATACAAATCTACAAATCTCAACTGAGTCTATATAGTCAATTTTTATAAACAGCCTTAAAAATATACAGTCCATTCACATATATTTTAATATTAATCAAACTATATCTATATTTTTATATTAAACTAACACCAACAAAACAATTTATAAATAATAAATAGCTCGAAAGAGTGTCTACTATGAAACTACTCTGTGTACAGATAAGTGACAATTTATATGTATAATATATAAAGGTGACATATGAGAAAAGCATTGAGGCGTTTCGCGTGAAGCTTATGCTGAATAAGCTAATTAAATATTGATTAAATAAATTTATAATACATTTGATGGCATATATGTATATCGCGAGTTTTATTGGTAATAAAAAAATATTGTTTTAAATTTAACTTATATGGTTAAAGTATTCGATTTCTAATATTCACTAAATGGATCAAAGGGCAAAAGTATAGTTGTTTTTATAGTCAGGCATTATTTAGACTTTTAAAAATATAGTTTCTTTTTATTATAAAATCAGAATTGTTTATCTTTTATTATGATAAGCATTTATAGTTTTATATACCATCAAATGTATGTTGATATTAAATTACAAGAAGATAATATTTTTATTTACAATATATAGCAATAATTTACTTCATAATTAGTTTTATAGTCTGTACAATAAAATTATTTATTTACAAATTTATATTTCATGACTTTGAAATCGAGTATCAGCTAGATGTATAGCACATCATTTGTAGTTTACTTGATAAATGATGATTGGATGCTGGGAAGTATCATAAGATATATCTCTGTCGACATTTATATTTATTATTATTATTAACAATTTCAGTTATTTTATTAAGTTTTAGTTAAGTTTATTTCAGTTGTATCATATGTTGTAAAAGTAATTAAATAGTTTTTTTATATATAGCGGGATTTGAACCGCACATTAGAGAGAAAGAGACAGAGATATACACGACTACGATATAGAGCGATATAACTTGAATAAAATATGATTCTAGTAAACTCGAGTTGTAATTAAGTTAAGTATCTTCGACTTAAATGGAATTTCGAGTTGAATTATCAGTTTGTTGTCTTTTTAGCAGTTTCGTCAATTCGAAAAAAAAACACTAATAATTAAATAATGAACTCGAGTCCCATCCCTAGACCCTAACACAAGTACAGTAAGGGGTTAACGAGTCGTGACCGCCCTTAAGTTAGGCTTTCTAAACCGCGCATTGTTAACTCTGTAAGACAATGGCACAGCGATCTGCAGCTAAGTTGAGGGCGGTGGAGGGTCGTGGAAGGCAAGCAGTACGCAAAAGCACTCACAGCGCGCGGGTGGCGGCGCGGTACCTGCACGCCGTGCTTGGAGTGGTGCGGCGCGCTCTGCTTGCACAGCGCCGACACCAGCTCGTCCTGCAGCTCCGCCACCTCCAGGCACTGCTGCAGCGCGTTCTGCGCCAGCACCACGTGGTAGTCGATGCCGGCGTGCTCCACCGCCACCGACATGAACAGTTGGACGCACTGGAATACAAATATTTACCATTTTCAATATATTAGAAACGTATCAAAGTTGGAGGCCACCATGGCGCACCGGCACAGCACCTGCCTGTAAACACAATGGTTGTGTTTTCAATTTTTTTTACAATTTTCAATCAAATATTTTTAATTCCTTGCTTTAGTAAGAGGACAAATCGTGGTTTTGAGTTCCGCCACAGAGTTACGCAAATTCTAGGCTACCTCTAACAAACATCGTTTTAGAATTTGTATTTACTTTTCTGGTGATGACTTTGTAATGCAGTTCATGTACATAATAAGAAATAAAAAATCAGCTTCACGCTGTATCCTGCATACAGCAGGTTAGGCAGAAGGAACCTAAGGTCAAAACACTCCGTTCCCCACTTTCCTTAAATCTTTTCGAGGCTTTGAAGGTTTTGAGCGACGGCATTTAAAGCAGGACTTTTGCCCTGGTGCCAAAGCAAAAAAATGAAATTATTAATAAACTATATACTCACTTTACTGAATGGGGATGGAATTTTATCTTTCAGAAGGAAAAAAAGGGGAACATTATTTACCTTAAATAATTTTAAGGCTTCTGCTTGTAATGCTTCAGAATTGAGTGATGTTAACGGAGACGTTATATTTTCTTTAGAATATAATAACGTTGGATGCCTCCATAGTACACAATCTGTAAAGAAAAATATTTTATTAATATTGTTTTATATATTTTTTTAAACTATCATGTAATCAGAATTGAAAGGTATCTATCTCACCATTGAGCACGGTCAGCGTGTCAAATTCATACTGACAGTAATGAACCGACTTTACATGAGGTATATAAGAGAAACGTGGGTTCTTTGCCCTCGTGGAGATTCTTTTTTATTTTTTTTAGCTTTACGGTGTATTCCGCACATAGCAGGATAGGCAGAGGGAACCGGATAACCTAGTGTTCACTCACTCCATTCTCCGTTAACACACTTATTATTATATTAAGGCAAGTGTGCTTTACCTCGTTAATTTAACTAAACTTCACGCTTTATCCCTAGCGGCTACCCCGCTCAGAGAGAATGAAGTAAATGCTACGGTCTTACATACCGCTTTCGCCTCGTCCACTGTCATAAACTCTTCATACATCGGGAGGGCTCCCGAGGGTCCTCATGCTTTTTACGTAACCTGCCCCCAGTATCTTTGATACTATGACTTCAAAGGTCAACTGAGACTCCCCTCTGCCTCTCTTACCTCTCACTTTTCTATCATAAATCTTTTTTGCCATTCTTTCATCACAAATTCGTTCGTCGTGCCTAAAACCAGCTGAGCACGTTTTTCTTCATTCTCAGTGACATCCTCGCTAGTACCTGCCATTCTGTATATCTCTTCATTGCGGATCGCATCTCCACAGCATTCATCTTTCTTTCATTCTTCTTCAGTAGTACCCGCGTTTCACTACCGTATAACAATGTCGGTACCAACACTGCATTGTGTACGGCCAAACGCGCAGTTGTGCTGACGTTTCACCGTCTCATCAATGCAGCTAAGGCTCAGTTAACCTTGTTACCGGCAGCAATAAAACCTTCCCACATCCATGTCGTATCTGCCATCTCTACTGATACTGAACATACCAAATGGTTAATTCCCCCGAGTGTAGAACTCACAATCGACGCGCTTAGTCACCTGCTTGTACCTTTGCGCCAACGACGACTGCTATATTATAAAAAACAGTAACATCCATAAAACGACTTACTAGGATCACCATCGGTTTCCATTAGTTTTTGCACTAATTGCTCAAAATGTGTGCCTTGACTGAGTCCACCACCGCTCACCACTGTCAAGTGGTAGAGCCACGAGTCCTTGTCGGATTTACTCTCGAACAATAAGTAAGTAGGACCCTGGAAGGAAATTTGATTTTGAGATATTGTGTTAAGTAATTGCTATTTATGTTTAAAAAAGTATATCATCATTTTACTGTCAATTTGATAATTGTATTAATAATCAAGTGATATAGCTACAAGTTCTAGTCGCATTTATTCTCTAAAAGGAGGTAAAAAAGAAATGAGTGTAAATGTTTTTATAATATTATTTTGTCGTTAAGCATCAGGATAAAAAAAATCCGGATAATCAAATAAAATTTTTCAGCGTTTTCTAATTTCACGCTTTATCCGCTTATAGCAGGGGTCTCACATAATCACATCTTCATTCACAATTTTACATAATTATATATAAACATTTCAAAATACTGACCCCAGTGACCTGATGCTGAGGATATATGGCGACGGTAAGGTTTCTAGAATCATCGTTCTTCTCCTCGGAGTCTGAATCGGACACGTGTTCCACGTCTTCCACTCGCGCGTCCCTCATGTTTATTTGGCCAGTTGGGTTCTGAAAAATGTAAGAACTTATGTATATATTACTTTGGAGAATAAAATGTTTGCGTAAGAGTTTTACTTACGGTCCAGCTTATTTGAATATGATAAAGTCTACAATTTTAATGTACTATAATAATTATTTCAAGAGAAGAAAATTCCTTACAAAATATATATTTTAAAAAAGGTTGTTGCTTTAAATTTAACAAACATTTTTTTAAACAAATCATTTAAAAATATGGTTATACTAAATTTTATGGTTATACTAAATTATTGTTTATAATCTCACATCTTTATGATATATTAAGATGATATATTTTAATTTCGATTTGAATATCTATATCTATACTTTTAATAAAATTGTAACTGATCGCTGTATGTACATGGAAGGTATATGAAAAAATCTATATTGAGGGTATTAAACAAAGCAATAGAATACCAAAATAATCTCTTAACAATTAATGTTTGTTTAATCTAAAACGGTTGATTTTTTTTATATTGAAGTAGCTGAAACTTTAATTTTTAATGTGTGAATTGATAATGTTATTAGAACGCGAAAGTTATTCAAATTAGTAAATAAATAATTCTGTAGTTCTCTAGCAGGCGAAACTGCGAGCGCGTCGCTACTTACTAATAAATAGTCTTTCGAACCTTTGAATCTTTCAAGCTCAAAATCTTCACATGAACATTTTTCTAAAGTACGCAAAAATTTGTCATTCTTCTCAATAAAATATTTAAAAATAACAACTATCAATTAAAAAATTACCTGGTCACCGGGAGTCTTAAAATACAGGAACATCTTGCCAAGTAAAACACACCAACTTTTCTTGGCGTGTCCATTTTTCACTTTAGTAAGCCAACCTTGTATTGTAGGCTTGTTGTCTTCCTTGCTTAGTAGTAGCTTTGTCGCGTTTCGCCTTTGGACGTTCTGTAATATATTTTTTTAAAAAATTAAAAATATCTGTTTTTAGTATATACGTATATAGGTGTCTCGTTGTCATTTGTTTATTAAATGAAAGTTTTTATTTAGCTTCACGCTTTATTCCGCATATCGCTTGTCCAACGTGCGTCATCAACCTCTACATACATGTCTATGGGACGGTCGTAATCTTTTTGTGGTCTGTTTTAACTTTAATTTATCAAAAATTTAAGTTTATTTATAATGTCCACCTTATATCTCAATGCATAAAATATGAAGTGGTTGTAGATTACGCATTCGATCTATTGTATGGGTACCAAGTCTAACTAACTAACGTCTTCATTGGTTTCTTGGTTATATTTTTTTAAATTAATAAAAAAATATATAAATACTAAGTTAGTGCTTTAAGAATTCAGCAGAAAGTGGGGGAACTTTACACTAGGTTCCCAGGTTTCTTCGATCTACCCTGCTATATAGGAGCAGATCAGTATCTAATAATTTATATAACCCTATATACGTATATCAATAACAACTTACCTGTAAAACTCGAATCCAATCCTCCATGGTGGCTATGCTATCAGCTGTCAGATAATAAGTCCGACTGCCGGTGAATATTTCAAATGTGGCTGCACCCTCGTTTCGTGATATTTTACAAGCTTCGCCCAAACCGATCTGGCCTTGAGGTTTCCTATTGACCTCTGATTGGGACTTCCAGTAGGATAGCGTCCCGTTTTTGAGGACAAACCTGGGGAAATTAAATTTAGTGGAAAGTTTTTTTAATTAATTAATGTTATTATAATAACTATTAAGAAGTGTTAGTAACAAATATTTAAGGAGTTCTTTGTGACTCGAATACTTTTTCATCAAACGTGAGGTTAATACTGTTAGTTGAATTGGTTTTTATAGCGATAAGTGTAAGGAAGAAGGAGAGGGTACTTTATTATCTCTCAGAATTTTAAAAATTAGACTGAAATGTAAGACTTAAAAGTAAGACTTTATTCAACAACTTTGTAAAAATCATTAAATATACTGAATATTATTTTTTGTTATTTCAATCGACTTAAAATTTCACACAGTTACTTTTACATTATACCGCTTGTTCCAATGTAATTGAAGGATAATCATTATGTAGTAAGTTTGCCTTTGTTAAATTAAAGTTATTTCATTAATAATAAGGCCTAAAGTTGACCATAAAAATTGGACTAGACGGATTAAGGATCTCTCTCACCATCTCTTCCGCCAGGTCTTGAGCTTGCCGCCCAGCTTGGCGAGGTGGCCGCTCTTCTCGAGCGCGTCGTGGCGGCGCGGCGAGTCGCGCGCGCTCTCCGACAGCGCGTCGGGCGGCACCGCGTAGTCGTCCGACATGCCCGACTCGAACGACGTGTCTGCAACCCGGACTCTCTTTGAATGGACTTTAATGCTGTTGACCTGGACTGGTCTTGACAGCGTCACCGGGCGGGGTGGGGCGAGAGGAGCTCGCCCCTAAAAAAAATTACGAGCTTTGATGGACGCTCGTGAAGTGTTGGCGATCGCAGGGAAATGTCCTGCGTACGCTAATAAGGGGGATTTCGATTATTGGGCCCGTCCGTCGACGTGCCGTAACATAGAACTCGCCTCACCGCCTCTTACAGCGGCGGCGGTGTGTATCGTGAGACTGAGGAGTGACTCCTCCCTATGTATTAGGCAACGAGCGAGTCAACGAGTGCCTATATATATGACTGAGCGACTGAGTAAACAAGTAAGTAGAAATGTGAGTGACTTTATTTATTTATAGTGTACGCATACGTCGGCCTAGTTAGCTGACATACCTAAATTGAAAAGTGGATCCAGAATGTCTTAGCGAGTGAATGAGCGAGTTACTGTACCTAATTTCGGTCACACTAACTATCATTTTAATAAATCTTTAACTTTTTTAAGAATTAACTTCTAAATTTTAAATGTTAATTCTTAAAAAAATAAAAGTATCATTCATATAAATTCAATCATCCTATTTTCTAAAAAAAAGTATAATGTGAGAGAATCTGAAAACTATTGCATGTGTTATAGTGTAAATAAATTATATTTCAATGAGAATTTTCGATTTGTTATCATCAATATGAACTGAAAAAGAAAAAGTTAAAATCAATAAATCCTTGCAAAATTTGTGTGTAAATGTATATCTTGGGAGTAAATTATTGTATACAAACCTCTAGTTTTGCTCTGTTTACTCGGCGACCCACTACTTGATCTTTTGGCTGGACTCAAGCTGGAGCTAGTTTTCACACTCTTTGAGGGACTGCTTGCGCTTAAACTGGTATCTGAAGAACTGCACTGTCCATTCGTACTATTTAGTACCAGACCGTGAGGACCTGAGGTTTGCTGAATGGAGGCCGGTAACACGCTCGTCAGATTGATATTGTTGATTGGCATTTGGGAGGTTTGACCTGGAAATTACATTTATCAATACAAAAAAGTACTTTAGTATAATGCGCGCGTATGGAAAGTCCTAATGTAAAGTTACTTCAATACCTTAACAGTATGTTTTTCTAAAATTAAAGTGACTAAAGAGGTAAATATATAGTTAAAAAAAAATCAGCTTCACGCTTTAATCCGCACACAGCAGGGTAGGCAGAGGGAACCTAGTGTTAAGACACTCCGTTCCCCACTTTCTGCCGAATTCTAGAGGCATTGCGTGTTGAATGGCAGAACTCAACGCCGCGCTTAACCTCGACACCAGAGCGAAGAAATGGAAATATACATTTAGGTAAATATGTCATCTCCTCGAGTGGGGATCGAACCCACAACCAGTCAGTTTTAGTCACACCTCGTGCCGCTGCGCCTCGACTGGCCTCAATATATAGTTTTCTTTTTAAAATATAAACATTCTCTCTAGACATAGTTAAATCTTTGGAATTATTTGTACAGTACACAAAATTCAAATTACATTTTGTTACAGTAGTATCAAATCTAAATTTTTAAATTACATTAATAAAATATATAATTTTACTAAATAATTTTACTAAAGATTTAAAAATTTATGTATATATAAATATATACATAAATTTTTAAATCTTTAGTAAAATTAAAACATACCATATAAAGGATTATGGTGCGGCGTATTATGAACTGTGACACCCATAGATTCTTCTCCATCCGACGAGTCGTCTGAAGAGTCACCCGTAAAAGGCATAGATCTAATTTGACTGGCTCTCTGAAAATTTTAAAAAGTTTCATTTTACATATCGTAATATAATCGTCGGCAAGAATTTGTGGGCACATAAAAAGTTAAATTTGTTATTTACTTATTGTAACTGAAGATGAGAACAATTCAAATTATAACCAAACAGTTTTTTTAGCATCACGTTTTATCACTAACCATTAAATTTCTTTATTTAAAAATTTAAATCCTACTTTAATTTGAAATTGTTAAGTATCGGTTGTATCAGAACAATAACTTTAGATCTTAACACTAGATACCATCTGCCTATCCTGCTATATGCGGGATACAGCGTGAAGCTGTATGCTATTACATAATTTTTATAAAAAAAAATAATTAATAATACAATTCTACGTAAAGACAAACAATAATCACCCCCTTAACAGTAGCGTATACAGGAACAGAAATATCCTGGTAGCTGGTCGACTCGTGCATAGTACGAGGACACGGCGGCGGACTCAGCTCCTCCTCCACTGACTGTTGGAGACCGTCGTCTGCTACCTGATGGAAATTAAATTATTTTAATTTGTAAAAGATTCAATACTGTCTTGTGATAAAAGATTATCATAAATGTGAAATGTTTGCGAGGATGAACGTTTGTTCCACTTTCAGACAAAAACTGCTGAACGGATTTAGATCAAAACTTATATGTAAGAATAACACACAGTTACAATTTTTGTAAAGAAATTGTGTAATTTGACTATAATATAACAATAAGTTAAGTTTAGTCGTGGCGCAGGGGCACAAAATGTGAACACTCGAGGAGATAAAATATGTACTTAAATTAATATTTCCATTTCCTCGCTCTGGTGTCGAGGCAAAGCGCGGCGATGAGTTCTGGCACTTAACACGCAATACTTCCAGAATTCGAGATTAGATTCGACAGAAAGTGGGAAACGGAGTGTCTTAACACTACGTTCCCTCTGCCTACCCTGGTGTGTGTGGGATAGAGCAGGAAGTTGATTGATGTGTTTTTTTTTTTATGGAAAAGACAAGGCAAACGAGCGTTCGGGTCACTTGATGGTAAGTGATTAGCGCCGCCCACGACCCCGTGCATCACCAAAGTAGCTGCAGGTGCGTTGCCTGCCTGTAAGGTGGTTTGGGCTCCGGAGCCCGGCATTACCTGATGCGAAACGCAGTGGCATAAAGCCACTACTTCACGCCGGTTCTAAATGCCGGGGGTGGTAATAATCCGGTCGAGTCTGCCCATGCGTGTTGCCATTGCTGGCGACTCTACCACACGTACTTTAGTCGCCTCTTACGACACCACCAGTACCAGGATGATCCTATTCTAGGCCGGGATCACACGGCACAAAATTGTATAGGGGAGGAGTGTGGTGGTTGTTGTGATATGTAATTGTCCCCAGTGGATAATTTGCCACATTACTTTCTCAAAAAAAAATTCAAATAACCTGATATATCTTAGCCTCCCAGCTGGGAAATCTGTGTAAAGGAGGAGTAGGGGGCCTCGGCTGTTCTGATGTCGAACTGTCTCCAGTTGAAGATCCGCCACGACTGTTGCCTTGCACTATTACATTTACACCCTGCCATGCTGGAGTTCGTTCTGGAAAATTAATGGAAATATATGTGTTTGTATGTATTATTGTTAGTATTAATTAAGGTAGTGGTTGTGCGGGGGCATAAGCATGTGACTGTGAACACTATAGTTGTGGTTTTGATTGCCACTTTGGGGAATGAAATATTTAATATTTTCTCACTCCGGTAAAGAGGCAAAAATGCAGGGTTGAGTTCCGCCACTTAAGAAATGATAAACTTAAGTTTGTGGGCATATGTCATTTTATATGAAATGAACAAAATAAATTTAAAGTAATTTTTTTATGATATACCTATAAATTTCAACATTCAAACTTATATTTTGTTTCTATTGTGAGTTCTTCTTACGCAGCGAATCCAATTCAAAATATAGCAATAATTAAGTATACAACACTAGCAATTTTTAGATCGCGTTGGCTAAAAATGTTAACTTTTTCTGTGCTCCAAGGAACCATAGCCTTGGATATTTGGTATTAATTTCAATGCGATACCTCCGAACGATCTTGAGCTAAATAGTGTTGATAGACGGACAGAAAGACAGACAGACTATAGAGTGATCCCATAAGGGTTCCGTTTACTCTTTTGTGGTACGGAACCCTAAAAAGAATTGATTATTAAATTAAATTACAATTCTCATTTAGGGGAAAATTCTATGTATTTTAAATACATATTTTTTTACACATATTTTTTGCCTACTATAACTAGAAAGACCACTTTATGTTAAAAAATTGTATCACAGATAGCTAGGAAAATTTCTGTATAATTTTTATTATAAATATAAATAAGTAACCTCTACTAGGCGTGTATATTTCAGCGTAGTCGTGTGTCGTATCACCGTCGGTCGAGGTGTTCGGTGTTGTTGGTAGAACTACCAAATTTTCTACTGCAGCCTATAACAAAACATATTATTAACTTTTATTACTTGTTCATTGTTTCTTTTTTAAATTAAATTTATTAGCTCTCTTTCTTTTACAGTTATCTAAAAAAGTAATGTAATGTATTCTATGTATTTGATGACGCTCTATTATCTAATTTACTTAGTGAAGCAATTAAAAAAACTTACATGCAAATTTGTAACAATACATCATATGAAAAGTATAAATAAGGTTCTTATTTTTTATAATAAAACACGAATTTAATATGAATGTAGCGAAATCATTATATGCATTAAAAATAAATATACTTATATTGACAAAAAGCTCAGACTTACATTAAAAAAAGTCTTGTAAGTCATAGTAAAACTATATATATATATATATATATATATATATATATATATATATATATATATATATATATATATTATAAGTCAAAATAAACATACTGCTAAATCATCTGCTAGGAGACTGGCCGTTGTCCTTTCATCCATTGTCTTGTTCATAGTATTCAATTGACTATTGGCACTCGTCTGTGTCAAATTAGTAGTACCTATTGATAAATTTCTTCGATGCCTCACCGGTGTACTGTAATGGGGTTCCGATGAAACAATTGGCAACTGAAACGAAAGAAAAGCAAATTAATTAAATAAGTCAAATATTTTTTTCCTATGTTCTGTGGATCTCTTGAGGCATTGTTGGTTGAGTGGCGGTACTCAACGCCGCTCTTTGCATAGCTACCAGTGCGAGGAAATGAAAATAATTAAATATTTCATTCCCCGAGTGGGCATCGATCCCACAATCGCCGCGTATACAGTCGCATGCAGGTGCCCCTGCACCACGACGGCCTCAATAAATAAAATAATCTAAATAATAATTAACATATGAATTCTATGTACTAGCACCATCTATTATAAATTGTAATTTTTGTTTCAATACCTTTATTCTTGTTAAGTCCTTGTATTTTTTCAGTGTTACCTCCTGTGTATTAGATTTTTAGTATTAAAATTGTATACAAATTGTATGAATAAAAGACAAAGGTCTAATCTAGGGAAATCACTTCATAAAGAAATATCATTATTTACTTAACTATTTATTGATTTCAAATAAATATATATATATCTATTCTTTAAAATGTTGTATTTAATTTTTTTAATATAGCTTGATTTAAAATATAGTTAGTATTACGTAAATTAAAAAAAAATATAGATCAAAATTGATTAAAAAAAGAGATTTATTAATAATATACAATTTAGCATTTTAATGAAGCCTAGTTATTCTTGTTTATCAAGTTTTTAAACTACACATTGAAGGCTGAAATAAAAAAATCCTAAATAACAATGCAATGCTAAGAACTTAGAGATATAACAGAATAGATTGTGCTTATAAAAAAAATACAAAAGATTTATTTTTGGATAATTTTCATGCAATGTTTGTCAGAGTGTAAAGCTTAACAATCTAATTTATATTATTCTGAATTGAATATCATAATAATAAATTAAACCTGTTTTATTATTTACAATAATATTACTGTAAATTTCAGTGAATAATTATAATAGCTATATATTACACACACAAAGCCTATAAGGAACTTTATGCCACATTAAGAGATATATTCTGTCTGTAGAATATATAGTAAGAAAACATAAAATAATTATATAATCTAAAAAAGTGAATTAAAGTAGCATTACAAATACACAAGTAGTGCTGAAAAATAAATTTAGCGCACATTTACAACAAAAATTCATCTAAATTCTACCTGGGGGCCTTCTAAGCTCTCTGAGCGACGGCGATTGTTTGCCAATAGGCTTGATGAGGCTCGAGTGTCCTCAGATCTCACTTCAAGGGACAAACTCCCCCGAGAGGGTAGGAACTGCTAATAAAGGTTATAGTTCTAGATCTTATATTTGCTTATAAATAAGAATTTACTTTATGGTAAAGTATTTTTCTAATATTATGTTTATAGGAATGAGATGTTACTTGTTATATTTTTTCTACTTACAGCACAATTTCTGCTTCCTTGGGCTGCTATGTGGTTTCTTAATAATTCAAGCTGCTGATTACAGCGATCGTTTTGTTCTCTTAATTGTTGATTCTGTTGTTCAAGTTCACGGAGCTTGTTTGTCACCCACTCCTTTATGCGGGCGGCTTTTGCTTCCACTTGTTTCGCGTCTTGGAGTCGCAGCTGCTTCTGAAAGAAATTAGTGTTAATGATCTATTCATTAATTTAATTATGTTTTGATTTTGAATTTTTCTCAGGTTAGATTAGAATCAATATAAATCAATTATAAATCGCTATCTATTATTATAAAATGAAATTAGATGTTAAAAAAATTGTCGTATATGTTATAGACATATTCGATAATAATTTAAATATTTATTTAATGTACAATAGATGAAAAAAAAATATACCTGCATTTTCTAACTTAGTATTAGATTATTTTAACTTTTTTTTGCTAAGAGTCTTTACCTAGTACAATTACTAACATAGGAAACAAAAATAAACATAAACGAAACATATTTTAATTCAAGAAAATCTAAAAAACGTAACATGAAGTCAAACATAAACAAAAACAACGTCCTCTAATAAAGCGTAAAGTAACGTTATAAACGTCATAGTGACGTTACGTAATGACGTATCAGTCAATGACGCCATGGCTAGGACCGGATATTGCCTCACAATTTTATCAATGCATTCAATTTATACAGGTGAAATTTCATAAAAAATCACTTAAAGTATAAGTGTAGTAAGAATATTTAGTTTTATCTTATTATAACGTTAAATCATAAACATTGACCAAATACAAATAATAATTATCCTTCAAAAAGTAGAAATCCAAAAATAAAAGTCTTCTAAACCTTGTTAACAAAATTATTCCCTAGAGCATACTAAAGTAAAATAGGCACTTTCAAATCAAAGTTACATGAGTTTTTACGCAATAAATTACAAAACGTTTCTCTTTATGAAAGCTTAGTGATAAAACTTAAATAATTTACTTTAAGCTGTAGTTCGATTTTTTTCACAATCTTAAGGTTTTAAAATAATGATTTACATTTGAAATATATCATGGCGTACCTGTTCTTCTATTTGGCCTTCAAGTCTTGAGATGGCTTTCGGCGCACCCTCAGCGCCAGCTGGCCACTCGCAAAGCCGCTGCTCCATGGCGCGAACCTATAACGCAACAATGCAAATGTTCTTGAAATAATGATTTCATGAAAATGTTACTTTTTTAATATTATATTTTTGAATAATTTTATTGGCCATCGTGGCGCAGGGACACAAGCGTGTGACTGTAACGCAACGGTTGTGGGTTCAATTCCCACTCAGGAGAATGAATTATTATTTATTAATATTTTCTACTATATATTATTAATACTTTTACTATATGAAAAAAAGATCATTTAATGAAACTATTCAAAATTACACATATATTTACTCGAGGAAATGAAATATTTACTTAAATTTATACTTCCATTTCTTCCATTCCAACACGCAATGCCTCCACAATTCGGCGGGAAGTGGGGAACAGAGTGTCTTAACGTTAGGTTCCCTCTGCCTACCCCGCTGTGGGAAGCTGATTTGATTTTGATAAATTAATAAATGCAATATAATATATTTTCGTAATATCTGAATAAGTTATATATGCCATTTCGTATTGTTTACATAGTATAAGATTATACGAAACCGCAGTAATGTAAAATCATTCCACTTGACATATAACCTTAGACTATACGTCTGTATTAGAAGTCATGTCGTACTTGGTTACATTCTGAAGCTGACCGCAGTGTAACAATGTTATCAAGGCAAGCTGAATACTAGGTAATAATATATGTACGAGTAAATTGATCTGGAATAGGATTGATACATAGGATGCACGTAAAATTAAATTAAATATTACATTTGTCTAAGATGCAACAACATTAGAATACATCTTTTAATTAGGGGAGATAGGAGTATCTTTACACTAAATTCCCTCTGCCAGGTTCCCGCTGTATAGGGTATAGGGATACAGTGTGAAGATCTAATTTTATTTTGTTTTAATAAGTAATTAGTTAATAAAATTGCTTTTTAAAATTGCGTTTAGGTAGTTAGTGGGTTAAGTCATTCGCACGAATATATTATTTTTTAAGTAGGTATTTATACTTACACGTATCCATACTTATATGTAAGAAGACCATTGTGACGGCTTTCGTTACAAGTAGCATAAAATGGATTAGTCCTCAATACATTTCAGTTCATAATTTATATTTTATAAACCATTTTTCAGTTATTGATCACTTTTGTCACGTACACACTTTTGTACGTTTATTTTATCACTTTTATTGGAATTAAAGGTACATAATAAATGGTTTAATATGAAAACTATGCCAAAATAATATAAAAAAAAGTTTTAATTTATTTTAATACTATGTTTTAATAATAGGTTTTCGTTATAAGCTTTACATGACAAATAAAAGATTTTAATGATTATATTTCATAAAAGATGGTGAAGAACAATACAAAGAGAACTGAAGGAATACCCAGGAATAGATCGCATTAATCACAAATGCCGTAATTTGCCTGACTCACGACACGAGGGGACGCCACGAATATCCAGAACTTTCTATATCGGGTAACACTTAGACGGGGAACGTGGAAAAATAAATGATAGACATGTTGAGGAGGCAACTTTCAAAGTGGACAATAAAATACGCATGAATCAAATTTAATTTCAGAGTGCTAGTTTGAAATTATCGCTTGAATTTTTTATCATCTAAGCCCCATTAAATGTAAAAATTATTGTTTACAAAAAAGATAATTACGTTTTGTTACTATTTATATACAAATATGTTAAGTTTGTACGAAATATCAAACGAGGAGCAAGTAAATTAAACAGTTACAGTACAAATATCAAGTATAAACTAATCGTAAATTGAAACTGTTCTATTATAATATAATAATACTTATTAGTATAAAGACATTAATTTTCATACAGAAGTTTGAATTTGTGACCAAGTGCAAATAGTGTGTAGGAGGCACAAGTACGTTCATTACCAAGTTCTGTCTAATTAAACCGTTGGCAGCAATGAATTGTTCAGTTAGAAGCTTCCTTATTTATATTGCACTCGGCGGCAGTTAAAGTAATAAAGTGAGAGAGGATGCTGTAAAAGATTACATCTTCATAATATTTACACTTATAAACAAATTTTAACTTAATAATATTTATGAGACATTACGTGTTCTTATTGCCCTTGTGTGTGCCCAGATGTTATGAATAATGAAACTCCAGTACAGGGATCTTAATCAGACAGAATTGTAATTGAAGCGTAAAGCGATATAATAATAGTAAATAGAGGATTTACAAAGTAATCAAATATAAAATTTTAAAATAAATGCTAAAGTTTCAACAGATCTAATAAAGTGTGTTACAAATGAACGCACCGTTAATTTCGACCGGATGTCGCGAGCATCATTTTGCTCTTCTGTTATTTTGAAATAACTACAATTTCAGCATGAATTAAAATTTAAGTTTAATTTAATACGTTTGAATAAAAAAAAAACTTAGAAGATGTTTAGTACTTGAATAGGGAATATTATTTCTAAATAATTTCAAAAACAATAGCGTAATGAATACAAACAGATTTGTTTCACTAAAGAATCTTCAAAAATAAATCTGAATTACATTTTACATCAAATACATCGGTTTGGAATAGAATTATCTTACTCATTAATGTCAGTAAAGATATTTAAAATAAACAAAACAAAAAAAACTCGCCGATAAAAATATTAATGCTTCCCAAAAAAACAAAATGTTTAAATCATAAGTATATAGATCATTTATTTGGGCTAAAACAGAATTCTGACTATTATTAACACAGTAACCTAAAATTTACGCGATACACGAAAACTAGCTTACTAACTTGCAAATATGTATACGAAATGTAATTTGTATTTGAAATAATTCTAAGAATCTTGAAAGGAGAACTTGAAAGGAGGGTAAAAAGAACAAGCACAAAGCAATTTCATGCTCGCCTGTGACGTTCCAATTTTGTGCTGGAGTTTATATAACTTTCTTAACCTATAGCGTGGTAACAGTCGCCAAAATGCCTTTACATAAAATTTTATCATATGTTAACATATAAAATCACATATTGTAAAAATAAGGTTTATTCAGTAGCTGGTTTATTATTATTATAATATTTAGAAGTAGCATAATATTAAATATGTTATATGATTATGTTTTAAAGGGGAAGGCCAGTAGGCCCTCTTCTTTTTAGAGCCCAAGTCTTTCTATTTGATGGAAAAATCTTTGCGTAAATTTAGTATATATAGGAAATTATATATTCTAGATGGGTCATATTGTAGACATAGTGGGAATGGAGTGTCTTAAAACTAAATTCCCTGTACCTTCCCTGCTGTGTGCGGGATACAGCGTGAAGCTGAGAAAAAAAAACAGCTTAACCTGATTTTATAAGCTTTTCAAAAGTTTCTATAAATAGAGAAGTGTAAAGGCCACCCTAGACACTTAGTTTAACAAACAAGCTACACATTGTTTGTTCTTTCCTAAGCGATCAATCTGTGTAACAGTGGCACGCTCCATTTGGCGTCAAAAATAGATCAAAGTTTAACACAACTCGCAATTACACGAATTTTAAACATATACAAATGGATTTTTGGGAATTTAGGTAATTAGAAAGATAAAATTTAAAAATTCTAGATATTTAGAACATAACCTAATTAAGAAGACAATTGAGAGAAACATGACTTTTCCATATATAATAATATATGTTAGTCCGTAGCGAGATCGTAGAAACACCTAGATATATGGGTATTATATTATAAGTAATAAGCATAATTTGTGATTTTTCTAAAGTTATTTGTATTTGTTTTACTTTGGTATTTTAGCTCGGTGTACATAAATTTAATTACATACATTTAATTTATGTAATATTTATTTAAATTTATATTTTCATTTCTTCGTTCTGATGTGGAGGCAAGAGTTTCGCGACTTAACACGCAATGCCTGCAAAACTGCCTACCCTGCTGTGTGCGGTATACAGCGTGAAGCTGATTTATACATTTACTTTGACCAAATTTATCAAAACTCATTGAGACAGATCTGTCATTTGCACGTTCAATCGTTTCATCTGCAATCAATCCCTAATAACGTTGCGCTCCATTTAACACCAAGAATAGATCAAAGTTTAACACTACAATATTGGAAATGTCTCGGATGTGGCATCCGGTTTTTTTTTGGCCGGCATTTTATCTGTATGTTCGTTCGTACTTTTGTCACGTAATAGTTATTCATTATGTAAGTTATGCTTATGAATTATAGAATAGGATCTATTGATGCATCTATTCAAATTGATTTTTAAGGTCACCATAACGCGTCAAGTGTGAAACTGTTGGCGAGGTTGTTTATTAATATTACAACAACTATTAATTATAATATAGGTTCTGTAGAGTGAGTTTGTGGATATATTCTCAAAGTTTGCAGTAACTATAATAAACGTACTCGAAAGGCTAAAATCATTTTAAAAAAATGGGTTAACATAATTTATGAATATATATTGTTTTTATAATTAATATTTCACTATTACGTGAGAATGCCTTAAATTAAAGACTACATACAACGCTTTATCTTGATCCATAAAAAGTTAACAGTTCCTTTTTTTTATATTTATTATCTCTATAATTGAATATGCAGTTAAATATTTTATACATATAAAGATAAAATAATTGATTTTAAATATATATAAACATCATAAAAAGTAGAAGTGAAATCCAAGAACTAACTGACTGAGTTTTTACAAGTTTTTTCTTTAAAAAGTGTAATTTTATTTCAATCAATCGTGTGGGTTTACTGGGGCAGAGTTACGGCCGTCCATAATGAGAAAAGTTTAGCCAGTTTGTTATACAACAAGTTTGTTGGCCTTTTTTAAAAGCATGAGTTTTATCTATAATACGTACGCTGTCGGGAATTAACTTACTTTATGAAATTAATTAAAGTATACGTGAAATTGAAACTTTTATAAAGACACTATTGTACATTTAAATCTATGTGATTTTTATTTTACTTTCTATAGATTATGTAAGCGATTTTTAAGGCAAAAGGTTAAACAATAAAAAACAAAAATAATAAATTAAATTTGAAAAGGGTTAATCTATTGAAAGATTTATATAATTTAAGGCGGACTTTTCGTATAGCAGTCAGCAGAGAGTATGTAAATTCAGAATAAGTTTTAACAACCCAGAAAATGTTAAAAGTTTCCAGTTTGTTCACTAACTATGTGAAGTATAAAACGAATGTAACTCAGAAAATGTTGATTCAAAAATTATATAACTAGCTAACTTTCATGTTGTATCTGTGCCAATTTTTATGTTATTTACCGGAGAAAAAAATCACTGAGTGACAATTATAGAGATCATTACTTATATTAACAAGTAAAGTAAAGAAAGAGGCCAGTCGTAGCGCAGCGGCACAAAATGTGACTGTAAAACTAATTGGTTGTGCGTTCGATCCTCACTCGAGGAGATGAAATATTTACTTAAATTTATATTTCCATTTCTTCGCTCTGGTGTCGAGGCTAAGCGCGACGTTGAGTTCTGTCACTCAACACGCAATGCCTCCAGAATTCGGCAGACAGTGGGGAACGGAGTGTCTTAACACTAGGTTCCCTTTGCCTACTCTGATGTGTGCGGGATACAGCGTGAAGCTGATTTTGAAACTTTTATAAAGACACTACTTTACACTTAACTTTAAACTGTAAAACGAATGTAACTCAGAAAATGTAGATTCAAAAAACTATAAACTAACTTTAATGTAGTATCTGTGCCAATTTTTATGTTATTTAATATAAAAAATTACTCAGTTACAATTATAGAGATAATTAATTATATTAAAAAGTAAAGTAAGTGTATTACGAAGTACCAACATTAAGATTTTATTAGTATAAAAAGTTCCATATCTAATTTCCCAACAGCGCTCCCTCTAATTCAACTTTACCTTTTCCTCTCATCTCAAGTTCTAATTAACTTAACCTAAGTCGGATTTACCGCGCTATATTCCCACAGCACAGATAATAAATCAGCGTAGTGAAAACTCGTGTTAACACTCCCATCACGAAACTGTTGGCGAGGTGGAAGAGTCTGTCGTAAATTTTACGCAATATCGCTTAATATACGTTTGAAAAATTGTATAAGATATGAATTCTAATTACGAATAATATTTGGAAAAATGGGAATAAACTACAAAAGTGTAATTATTAAAATATGCATGTGAGTTTTTTTTATAAAGTATATATTTTAGTAGGTACATGTCTAAATTGTATATGAATTGTATATATATAATATATATGTAAATAAACTTGATAACGAAAAATATTTATTAGTAAAAATGTAATTTCATTTAGTGAGTAAATATTTTATTATTCATTAAAATTGTTCAATTCGCGTAGCAATTGTGAATATTAAATTACAGAATTTACTGTCCAAATTATCCACTAATTGTATTGTGAACGTTACAATCAGCATAGGGCTTCGGTATCGAATGCCAACAATAATAATTCAAGTGCTAAATGTAGCGATTAACACCCTTTTACGTCTACCAACCGTTTGCGTATCAGTCAAAAATATATTATAACCTTGCTAAGCCGTGTAAATTAAGATATAATTTTAGTTTAATGAAGATAAATATAAATTATTTTTTTACTTTAAATTTCGAAAAAAAAAAACCAATTTCGCAAATTTTAAATATCCAATCAAGCAAACATTTAACACTGAAATCTTCACTAAGCACAGATTATAAACACAACAATATATTCGGTCTTTGCACAATTAAAAAAAAAACACTTTCGACTTCGGGAGTATTTTAAACATGGAACGCGACGTATGCGCTAGCTGCGGCGCGGAAGCGAACTAACTGTGCCGTCCGCGATATCCTACAGGACTATGGATCGATATTTACATAGTGCTGTTAATATTACCATGGCTTGTTTATTTTTATCTTTACGTTTTAAATGGCCGAGAATACGTCTAACGATAACGAGTACGACGAAAGATCGATTTAAATAGGTGAAAAAAGTTATTTGTAATTTATTTAATTCATAAAGTATAATCTAGTTCAAGAGGCACGTGAATTGAAGATTTAATTATGAAGGCTACTTATTAATCACGTTATGATATTAATATTATAAATGTGAATGTAAGTTTGTTTGTTACGCTTTTCCTCTAAAATTACTCAACCGATTATCATGAAACTTTTTAAGCCTAAGCGGTTTCGATTGAAATTTAATTATAATATAA
This sequence comes from Heliconius erato x Heliconius himera, assembly GCA_013421005.1. Classification (NCBI taxonomy): domain Eukaryota; kingdom Metazoa; phylum Arthropoda; class Insecta; order Lepidoptera; family Nymphalidae; genus Heliconius; species Heliconius erato x Heliconius himera. Next base: position 16,474 of record JAATLQ010029338.1, on the reverse strand, counting down.
AATAAGTTTAAGCGGGATAACCGGCGTTTGAATCTTGTCTTTAATAATTTAATACATTAAAATAATAACGAAGCTTTTAGTAGCAATTGTCACATTTGTTAGTGTCGTAAAGTTGGTTAGAAGCATTTTCCCTCTCTGTATTTTAATTAATACAATTCTAAGTATCAATTGTATGATTTAATATTTAATAATATTATTATATTTGCTTTACCTATGTATAAGGTTGAAAAAAAATTGAATAAAACATATAAAAAATACAAAACCATACAATTATATGCTAAATAAATATTTAATACACACAATATTTTTTTTAAATAAAATTCAAAGTTCAGATAAAAAAGATTTCTACGTTGTTTGAAACATTCCTAACAATAGCTCATATAATATAATACCTAGAAAAAGAAATAAAGATTATTCTTATAAATATTCATAGGACATGTTTGGTCGAAAACGTTTTTGACATTCCTAGTTACGCTTGTTGTTTAGTATGTAAATTTGGTTCCTATGCGATACGCTCGTAGAAAATTTTATTTATTTTCCATATCTTTTTGTATCGTGATAAAAGTATTAAAACTTATGACTTAATTTTAAAAAAATAACATAATCTCTTTCAATTGTAGAATAATTTAAAAACAGAATAAATTTTCAGTTACTGCAAAATTATTTTAAAATTAAAGTGCATTAAAATGAATTATTTATTATTTTAGATAGAATAAATTAAGCTATGGGTATGAATTTAAATGTTGTCGTCTCTCTCTTCCGAAAAAGAAATGTAAAATTAAGAAATTAACTATTTATGATAAGTTTTATGTCCAATGATTTCTTTAAAAAAAAAATTATACAAAATTTTAAAATCGACATTAATATTTCTTCTCCTACATATTTTATTGTAAGATAGAGACATAATATAATTTTATAAAATCTAATTTTAGATTTTTGAATAAAAGAGTATTATAGAAAGCAGACGAATAGACTAATAAATCTTAAGGAAGTATAATAAAGTTTTGGTAAGAATACATAAAATGCAGTTTTATTGCGGTACGACGCGACGCATTCTAAACATGATTTAAATCTACTTCGTTACTTTCTAGCGTAGAGACAAAAGAGCAGTACCTTTTATATTGTGTGCTGTGGTGGACGCGAGTTATTGTACTATTATAATAAGTAAGATTCTGTATTAAAAAAAAACAGCTTCACGCTGCATACCGCACACAATAGGGTAGAGGGAACCTAGTGATAAGACACGTTACCCACTTTCCGCCGAATTTTGGAGGCATTGCGTGCTGAGTGGCAGAACTCAACGCGCTTAGCCTCGACACCAGAGCGAATAAATGAAAATATAAATGTAAATATTTCACTTCCTCGAGTGGGGATCGAACCCACAACCAGTCGATTTTACAGACACACTTTGTGCCTCTGCGCCACGACCAGCCTCAAGATTCTGTATGGTTATAATTTTTATACAGTAACAGCTAAATTAAAACGACAGCAATATACAAGAAATAGACCTGATGTTGAAGACTATATGTATTTGTTTCGAATTGTTGGTAATCAATATAAATGGCAATTATATATCAAATAGTAAGAACAATTATTTTTTACGAAAAAAAAAAGAAATCGTGCTTTTGTCTGGTTATCAATATCAAACATTCTTTAGAAAATATCGGATTATATCAGTTTCTAGAGTGTAGTAAGTAGTTTTTTTAACAAGTTTTAGAGAAAGTGTTTAAGAAGTTTTTTTAAAATAACTTAACTGTTTTATGTAAGAATTCTATATTAAATAGTTAAGTTACGTAAAAAATTGAAAATTAATTTATGAAAAAATTAAAACATCTAGAATTTAATTTAAATTACTTATGGTGAATGAAAGACAACCTAAGAATATAGACAAACAGATTCGAAATAAAAAAAATATACATAACACTTAAACAGTAAAAAATAACGTGTGACAGTTGTAAACCCCAACACTAACAAGTACATATAAAAATAAAACCAAGTATGACGCATCTGGAAAACTTCCAGACACAAGACACAGCCAAGTTTGCCAAAATCAGGAGTCCCAAGCTGAGTAAAAGCGGAATTGAAGTTTTAGCTCTTCATTTTACTTTTGCTGTAGTCTTGTGAAACGGAGATAAGAGATTATTAAGGAGGTAAATGTTTGTGAAGCTTTTACTGTATTAATTTTGGTAAGCTTCTCTTTTCGGCTCTATATTTCTTATGAGATGGTACTTACATAAATTTTCTGCTTCCTTTAAGTAGTTAAATAATCTTCGAACTTCGGTAGGTTCGTTGTGAAATATGGTTATGAACTTTTTTAAATGAATTCAAGTCGTCGAAATTAAATATATCGTGATGTTCTAAGATAACTTTTATAATATTATTAATTAAAAAGATCATATTTTCGCTTCGTTTCATAAAACATTGTGAATTATACATATTAATTTAAGAATATATTTATCAGCTTCACGCTGTTTTCCGCACACAGTAGGGTAGGCAAAAGAAATCTAGTGTTAAGACACTGCGTTCCCCATTTTCTGCCGAATTCTGGAGGCATAGCGTGTTGAATGGCAGAACTCAACGCCGCGCTTTTGCCTCTACACCAGAGCGAAGAAATCGAAATATAAATTTAAATAAATATTTCATCTCCTCGAGTGGGGATCGAACCCACAACCAGTTGGTTTTACAGTCACACTTTGTGCCCCTGCGCCACGACTGACCTCTGATAATTTAAGAATATATTATTAAAAAATAGTTTTTTTCGGAAATTTAGTTACCTATTCCTCATAATATTTATTATATTCTTTTTTCTTTTGTATAATATAAGCAATTATATCATAATCAGAAGATATTCTAACATAATAAATTATTTCACCAAGTAACAAAAAAGGCATGAAGGCACTCAAATCTATCCATCAACTCATACGCCAAGTTAAATAATAAAAGCTTCAAGGTCAACGCTTGCCACTGGATTCATTCCAAATATCCATGGCATCCCTTATAAGTTTTCTTATCTGATTACATATATAGGGCTAAATATCGATCGTACAATGTATAAGGGGTCCGAGACCCTACTTTTGCCTCACTGACTTACTTAGGGGTGCTATGTTGTTATTTATAAAATTAATAAGCTAATTTAGACTTTACGTATTGAAAATAAGAACTAATTGCGAAGAGAGTTCCCAGTTCATCCAAGTAAGTAAAAGCGGTCAAATATTTGGTCCATTACGACTATGTATGTTTTTCGCGACCCCTAAACATCAAAGTATAGTGACATTAACAATGTATAACATTTTTAAACATTTTTTAAAGTGTTATTCCACACTTAGGAAAGAAAAATATTTATTTAGAAAACGTATCTTTCCTAAGTGTGATACATTGATTTTGATGATTTGTCTTAATAGATTGTGGAAATATAAATAATTAATTTATCCGAGTGGGGGTTGAACCCACAACCAACGGCGACAACGCCGCAACAAAAAACTACACTCCATTACCATTAAAAACTGTTCCCTCCGAATTCTAAAGGCCTTGTAGAGTGCTGAAACTCAACGCCGCGCTTTACTTAGTTACCAGAGCGAGAAAAAGAAAATATTAAACATTTCATTTACTCGAGTGGGAATCGAATCCTCACCCTGTCGCGTTTATAGTCGCACGACTGTGCCCTTGCACCACTACGGGTCTCCAGTACTGTATAACGTTGGAATTTAATTAAAGTCTGATTAAACTTTTGACAATATCCGCATACCGATTTTCAGACGGCGGCAAATAATGCACATGACATTTCTATTGCGATCAAAACTATTTAAAGAATTTTGCTATGATTAGTGATTGAATGTCAAATCAGTTTCACGCTGTATCCCGCACACATCAGGGTAGGCAGAGGGAACCTAGTGTTAAGACACTCCGTGCCGACTTTGTGCCTAGCCCAACGCCGTGCTTTGCGACACCAGAGCGAAGAAACGGAAATATAAATTTAAGTAAATATTTCATCTCTTCTAGTGGGGATCGAAACCACAACCAGTCGGTTGTACAGTCACACTTTGTGCCACTGCGCCACGGCTGGCCAGTGATTGAATGTAACAGGTAAAAATTACAATTAATTAATTCTGAAATTGAAATTTCGATCTTGATTTTTATTTAGCTCGATCTAACCCGCACATGGCGTCTATAAAATTTTCAAAGTTACGTTCACAGAGCTTTGTAATAAATTAATTTTACATATTTAAAGTTAGTTCAATAAAAGTTAAATCTTTACTATAAAATAGTTATCATTTTACAGACAAAATATTTATGTTTATTTACACTTTATATTGACTCCAAGCGTTTGTAGTAACGTCAAGATTTTCTATCGAACGCTTCTTTTAAAAAATAATCGTCAAAATTGCTTCGCCCAGTCAAAAGTTCTGAGGTAACACACACAAAAAAGAAAAAAAAGAAAAAATACAATTCCTTGATAACCTCCTTTTCTTAGAGAAGTCGGTTAAAAAACTAAATCTTGTAAATGAGTAATATACATGTTATTTTAAATCAATATAACTTATACCGTGGCCGCATTAAGTAGATTGACGATAGCATTTCAAAGATTATTATTATACTGAACGCTTCGTCGTACCAAGATATTTTCAAGGCGTTTCACCCACCTTCCCACCCATTTCCGGCGCCGACGAGGCGCCTTTGCTCTAGAATTTTACGTTAGGTAGGTATACTAAGTCAGTGTTAAGTTTAGACTATTTTTAGTAAATAAAAAAAATTAAATCAGGTTCACGCTGTATCCCTGTTGCTGTATCGCTGTTTACAGTAGGGTAGGCAGAAGGAACCTAGTGTTAACATACTCCGTTTTCCACTTACCGCCGAATTTTTCGAGAACAAAGCGTTAAAACACTCTGTACTCCATGTTATGCCCAATTTTCGAGACATTGCACATGGCGTGGCAAAAAAATATAATTCCCCGAGTGAAGATCGAATCCACAACCTTCGCGATTACCGCCATCAGACTCAATTCCGATGCACTATTATAGCCTTAGTTTTTAATGTACGCTTACTAGTTAAATACATACATGATCTATTAATTTCTTTTTTTATAAATAAATTACAATAATGTTCAAAATCAAAACTTCAGAAGTGGAAGTGTTAAGAAAACCGGACAAGCGTGAATCGGGCTTGCTCACCGTGGGTTCCTTACAAAAAGGAGGTCTGGAGCTTTTTCAGGAGTTGAAGCTTAGGTTAGGTAAAGCCCTTTCATCTAATAAAATATAAACTAATTTGGTATTAAAGCCGCTAGTTCAAATGAGGTATCCTCATTTGGACTAGCGGCTTTAATACCAAATTTCGCCCCCTTTAGGGCTATTATTTTTAAGGATTTACCCACAAATGTATAGTTTAATGTTTTTCCTGAATTAGTACTACCTGCAGATGCTAGGTGACAAATTTCATAATTCTAGGTCAACCGGTAGGTAGTATCTTATTAATTTTCATTCTCTTAATATCGTCAAAATACACGTTTTTGCGATGTAAACGACCATGTTTTTTTTTAAGTAAGTGTAGAAATACGTTTTTTTTTCAAAAAATAAGGAGGCCATAGCTCTAAATATATGGTTTGAATGTCAACTCGATATCTCCAAGCGTTTTTGAGATAAAGGCTCTTGACAGACAGACTGACAGACGCCCAATAAAGTGATCTTATAAGGGTTCCTTTTTTCCTCACAACGTATAGAACCCTAAAAATATTATTTTTAAATAAATATTAAATAAAAATGAAATTCCATTCTGAACGGATGACTAAAGCATTTGAACGTAAAAGCGTTTAAATTGCTATCATCTCTAAACAATACTATTGAATGCAAACATTCCTGCCAATGCTTTGTTATCAACAAATAGATTTTATAGATTATATTTTTGTATTATATTTTACCATGTGAAAAAAATAATATGAAATAGATTTTATGGATTATGTTTATTTATTTTTTTTATATGATGAACAGATTTTTTTCCGCATATCTCGCATATAACAGAATAGATAGGTGAAACGACATTGCGAGAGCAACACTGCACTTTGAAAAATAAGTAATATGTTTTTTATTTTTTTTATGTGGCGGAGCTTAACGCCGCGCTTTGCCTGGACACCAAAGCGAGGAAATAAAAATATTAAATATTTCATTGACTCCAGTGGTATTCAAACCTACCTGTCACGTTTACAATCGTACGCTTGTGACCCTACGCCAGGACTCACCTCACTGCTTTGACTTTGGCGCTTTATTAAAAAGTTATATGCTTTTTTCTTAAACATTTACCATTGTGACGTTGTTGGTAAGTACAAGGATGAATTCAAAAACTACAATAAGAGAAAATAAATCTTTTTACAAGACGCAGTTTGTACAACGGTTTTCTGTACCAAAAAAGTATTAGAAAAAACTAATTTAGAAAGTGAATTTAAAGAAAAACTTATACGTTTTATGAGCTTACTTACTATAGTGTTACCAGTTGTTTTATTAACTAGTTCGTTGTAAATCTATCGTCATTTTCAACTATAGATATAATCCCAGCATGAAAGCTTCCGAGAGCGGATTTGTGTAACAGTGGTCGATTTGTTTATTCATTCTAATATTGGATATATTTTGGCTTTATTATAGTATAATCACTGACAAAATATAAATTTATTTATAAAAAATACAGGTAGATAACCTCCTCCTTACGGTAGTCGGTTAAGAAAATACGTTCTCTTCTAAAAACAGACTAATTAAAATCTACTACAATATAAAAATTCAATCAAAATCAGCTTCACACTGTATCCCACACACAGCAGGGTAGGCAGAGGGAACCTAGTGTTAAGACACTCAGTTCCCCACTTTCTGCCGACTTGTGGATTCATTGCGTGTTGAGTGGCAGAACTCAGCGCCGCGCTTAACCTCGTCACCAGAACGAAGAAATGGAAATATAAATTTAAGTAAATATTTCATCTCGTCGAGTGGGGATCGAACCCACAACCAGTCGGTTTTACAGTCACACTTCGTGCCGCTGCGCCACGACTGGCCTCCTACTACAATATAGATTACAATAGATATGTACATACTCGTACATACTTACATTATTGGAAGCAAAGTTTGTAAATCATTATTATGTGATTTGATTTTATTAGCTTCCCGTTGTAACCCGTAGCAGGATACGCAGAGAGAACGTAGTGTTAAGAGAATAAATTGGGTGGAGAGTTTAATGGATTGTCCTTTACCCACTTTCACCGCCCAGTTTTCAAAACATTGAGCGTCGAGTGGCGGAATTCAATGCTTCATTAAAAATAATTCATTCCCCCGAATAGGAATCAAACCCACAATATGTTTCTCTTTATTTTACTACACGTTATAGGTGAGTGAAAATATCTTCAAGCGAGAGGCAGTTTCGTTTCTCACTGTACTTATCCATTGTTCTAACATGGTAAAAATAGACTTTGAACATCTCTATATTAGTAAGATTATTTTGTTTCATGTTGTAACTAGTTAATGTTTCTTCTTAACGAAGCTATATCCGATATAGCTTTCATATAGAGATACATTTAAAAGTAAACATATATTTTAGAGAATATTTTTTTTTTACTCTTAAAAAAGTTACTCTCAAAGCAATGGTCTACAGTTGTTTGTGTTAAAAGTGTCGAAATATTAGTATGTTTAAATACTTTATATTAAGTCTATTATAGGGGGTTGCTTTGATGATAAAAAATAACGAAGATCCTTATTTTCTCTATATAAATAATTAATATGTGAAGCATAAACTTTGGACCCTTTTTTACGAAAATTGCGGGGACAGAGGAGTATGAAATTTGGCACACTTATAGTTTATAAGTTGAAAAAGTGCAGAACGCCATAATTTTTTCATTACAATGCTTGTAAAGTACTTTAAATCAATAAATAAATAAATCATTACACACACTACCATACATTTAAAATTATTTACAATTTTATGTTTATAAAGTGGCAACATGTATATGTTGCTATGTCACGTGTATATTATATTATACGCGTCAATTGGTTCACTAAAATAATGTATGTATATTGTATTATATCATTATAATATTTTTCATTGTTATTTCTGAAAAATATCTGACGCCAGTCGGGGCGCAGCGGCACAAAGTGTGATGAAAAATGAAAAATTATATCTTTTCGCTCATTTTTTCACTCTGGTGTCGAGGCAAACCGCGGCGTTGAGTTCCGCCACTCAAGGCGCAATGCCTCCAAAATTCGAACGGAGTGTCTTAGCACTAGGTTCCCCTGCCTACTCTAATGTGTGCAGGATACAGCGTGAAGCTGCTTTTATTATTATTACTAAAGATCATATATAACAATATAAAAGTATAAATCCATTAAGCCTTCGCAATGTTTAGAACAAACTTGAAAATTGCTAAGTTTGTAATTTTTAAGTGCTACGAGAGTAGAGACCAGCAAATGTAGAGACACTTACTGCGTTGTTTGAAATGTTTTAGCGCACGGTTAAATATACTAAATGAGAACTATAGTTTTATATACAATATACATACATATGTATTATGCTTAATGAAGTAGTTTTTTCAATTTATAAGTTTACAAACCAAAATCTAAAACAAAATAATACTCAAAAAAAAGGAATGTATTCGTGAATCATTTTCGTTTCCAAAAATATAATTTCTAATACATTTTTGTTATAAAAACAAACGATTTCCATGAATAATCGTCAGTATAAGGCAGTTAAAAAAATATGGCTAGTATATATTTTTTACATTTGAAAAGCTGTCAAAAGTGAGTCATCCAACACAAAACGGAGAGCAATAAAAGCGACAGCACACGTTCCTAGCAAATTGGAGTGGCAGTCGTTAAAGCATTGATTCCTTCACTAATCCCGATGGTCTAACGTTTACAGAGCCATGCACCTGTAGAAGTGGCTTTATTGAAGAATGCATAATATTATATAATTATTATTATATTTATATTATTTAATGTATCAATTACTTTAAAATATATTACACAAAGTATATGAAATATTTTATAAGGAAATCATATGATTAATTTGTAAACAAGTATCATGTAATTTCATATTTCGTGGTTAACCGATACTAATAATACAAACACTAAATGTTAAGGTGGGGTTACAAAAATAAAAGCCGTTTTTGAGATAAGCGTGAACAGACGCACTGACAAACAGATTAAAAACAAAAAAGAAATCGTTACTTTACATTAATGGGCATTGATTAATCAATGATTATTTTTCACATATATCTTCCATGTACAAACAGTGTCATTTCAATTTTAATTAAATGTATAAATTTCGTAACCAAAGCAAAAGCATGAAAATAAAATTAAACAAAGTTACGGAATACATAGTCTTGTCTACACGAGTTCTGATAGTAGCAATTTTACAGTACACTATTCTAATCCAAAAAAGAGAAAAACGACACATCACCGGAGCCACGGTCTGGCGCGTGTCCAAACATAAAGCACATCTACACGCTCGCATATTCATTTAAGTTTTATACTATTGGGTTAAAACTGCTTTGTAAACTTAAACCCTAGTACTAGTACAATAAAGTAGACCAAAAAATAGAAAAAGAGTTATTATTTTCGTTTAAGATGACATGATTGTTGTTTTGGTGTCAGAATGCAAAGGTCAAGTGTGTCAATTGTTGTTAATATTGATGAAGTAAGCTTTATAGCACTTATGTGTTTCTATCATAGCTTGGCAAGATTTAATGTTTTTGTTTTATAATTTGGATGTAATATTCATATTTATATTGTCAAATAAAGTTTATTAAAAATGAGTATGTAGGTATATAATTAAGGTAATTTAAAGGATATGGATATATTAACGAGGACACTACCAAAAAGTACGAAATTGTTTATTTGAGTAGATTTGTCATCTTCTTAGAATTGAAGACTATATTTTTATACGTTTTGTGCCGTGTGATCCCGGCCTAGAATAGGGTCATCCTGGTACTGGTGGTGTCGTAAGAGGCGACTAAAGTACGTGTGGTAGAGTCACGTCGCCAGCAATGGCAACACGCATGGGCAGATTCGACCGGATCATTACCACCCCCGGCATTTAAAACCGTCGATAAGTAGTGGCTTTATGTCACTGCGTTTCGCATCAGGTAATGACGGGCTCCGGCGCCCAACCCCATAAAGGCCGGCAACTCATCTGTAGCTCCTCTAGTGTTGCACGGGGTCGATGGCGGCGGTAATCACTTACCATCAGGTGACCCGAACGCTCGTTTGCCTTATCCTTTTCCATAAAAAAAAACGTAACCCAGAAAACGAAATGCCAAAGTTTTCGCCCTCTGGTCAATGTCCACGCCTGGACGCCACGTCAAAAAAGTATATAATGTATCATTATGTATTAATGATGGGATAATTGTATAGCCCAACATACAATGGACTTAATAAGAAGCAGAAAAGTAGAAGAAATAAAGATTTGTGATTGAGTTTCCTACTCCTAACTTTTACAGTGTAAATAAATTGCAAGCAGCGAAAAATAACAACAACAAAAAAGAATCGCCCTTTTAAAAATAGCTATTTAAGATAAGATCGTGACGAATTTAGTAGTAATTAAGTTCGTGACGGACAGACAGACGTCCAACGAATATAGATAAGTTGTTAATATTGCGGGAGGCGGCAACGTTTCCTGTGACAATTTTGGACGTGATTTCCTGCTAGGAATCTCTATGTCGACTTGATGAATTCAATGAGGAAATATTAATAATCAACTATGGAACATTATAGACACGTTCCAGGAAGAGTGTGGATAAGTGAAAGTATTTTAGTATGGGCAGTCAATTTAAATTTTATTTCTAGTTTAAGATTGATGGCTAAGAAGTAGATATTAGGATTTTTTTTTAGCTTCACGCTGTATCCTGTATGTAGCAAGGTAGGCAGAGAGAGCTTAGTGTTAAGACACTTCGCTTCCGTTTCTGGAGATATTGCATGTTGAGTGGTGGAACTCAAAGCCGCGCTTTGCCTCGACACCAGAGCGAACTCACAACCTGTCGCGTTTACGACCACACGTTTGTGCCTCTGTGCCACGACTGACTTTAAATTAAGAGTTTTCTTTGATTACTGCTGTTAACTAAAATAAATTTTTGGTTATGTATGTTTGTAGGTCGTAAAATTCCGAAAAAAATAATGCGTGAAAAAACGGTAGCATTAGAAAATGAAACTGTTATAGTTTTTCGTCTAACTTCTAATGCAATTCTTTCGCTCGTACCACCCACTTTAAAACTTTTCAATCTTGCGTTGCGGGAAAATACAACTGCGAAATCGTGGCGAGAAACACTTTAAGCGACCGAAGGACATTAAGCGCTTACAAATGGGATATAAAAGACGGATTCTCAATACAATGGCTGTTTTATTAAAATTTTATTTCACGCCAGCTGCGTCCGATGTGTGTGTGTATCTATAGGATCTATGTAAATGCGCAATGCGTCATACTATGCACTATGCAGGCTCATGAATTATGTACGCTTTGATCAGTTGCTAAATTGTTTTTGGGCTTTTGCTTCGTATTATTATTAGTAAATGTATCTTTATATGATTTAATGCTAAGTATTTTTTTTGCTTTTTAAGTGGCAGAACTCAACGCCACGCTTTGTCTCGACACTAGAGCGATAAAAAAAATGTAAAATATTTCATTTCTTGGAGTGGGAATCGAAGCCATAACCTTTCGTTTACAGTCACATGCTTGTGCCTCTGCGCCACGAGTGGCCTCAAAATAAGTGTTATTTTTCATATAGAAAAATGAATTACCTATTAATTATATTTTTATCCAACGTCTTAATTTTAAATTTTAAACTTTAATAAATAGATGTATATTGTTTTAAATATTATTTCACAAGTGTCATCCCACGCTAAGAATAAATAAATATTTTAGAAACAATATAAAAATCTTGATCGCAGTCGTTTCACAAAAGACGCGTTTAAATTTTATAAAATAAGGCTAGAATTTCTCAGATTTTAATTTAGATTTAAATTAATATCAGAAGATTAAAGTAAAGAAGAATAACTTTTCTCAAATTATGTCACACGACATATTTAAAATTTTATCTGATATACTAATACAACTACTCTAATATGTAACTTATATTACGATGTAATTAAAAATATGTTCTTCTTTTGTTTCATATGGCGTCATCAGTACGTGTGATATGTGCCTCACCTGATATTTTTTCTACTGAATATAGGTCGCAGTGTCGCTGTAAAAAGTAGTAAAAACTGTAGTAGAAAAAACGTAAAATGCAACAGTGTACGGTAACGACTCTGTTCACGATAGCGGCGTTAGTTAAAAGGCTTTCAAGCGTTGGCAGCGATAAAATATGAATGGAAGCCAAAAAGAAAAGTTATATAGAACGTGAAGAACTGATTAATTAAAAAAATATATATTTAAAAGAGCCATAGTGGTGTAGTTTTGTTTTACCTGTCTAATAATAGTGGGTTTATTTCTCAATCGGAGAAATATTTTGAGATATAATTTTAAAGTTATCCCGATATGGATTGTAGCACTTAAATTGAAGCCTGAGTTATTTTATGTTTTTATAAGAGTATGAACCTATTATTATTTTATCTTAAAATATTTTATTATATATTGATATATTGATACGTATCGATACGTACGATTGTAGTCGTGGCGCAGTGGCACAAGGTGTAACTGTAAAACCGACTGGTTGTGAATGAAATGAAAAATTTAAATATTTACTTAAATATTATATTTCTATTTTCTTCGCTCTGGAGTCGAGGGCAAGCGCGGCGTTGAGTTCTGCCACTCAAAACGCAATGCCTCCAGAATTTGGCAGAAAGTGGGGAACGGAGTGTCTTAACACTAGGTTCCCTCTGCCTACCCTGCTGTGTGCGGCATACAGCGTGAAGCTGATTTGATTTAAAATATTTTAATTGATCGTGTAGCTTATAATTAAACAATTAAAATACAAATGTTCGCACATTAATACCGTTTTATATAACCGTATTGTACAAACATGAAAGTGTCAAGAGTTCGCGTGACAATTAAAGCCTTCACGCGACATGAATTTAATGGATTACTGAGTATTTTATTCAGCTTTATCACAAAAATTGTAGCACAATAGTCCTTGTAGAGTGGTTACGAATCATCATATTTGTTAATAAAGGTTGTTCGTTGACATACATATATATTTATTATGCTTCACGCTGTATTTGGCACACAGCAGGATGTTCTGAGGGAATCTAGAGATAAAAGGCTCTCATTCCATCGAAGTCCAAAGCTGAGATCTTGCGGAACTCAACATTGCGCTGTTCCTCAACACCAAAACCAAAAAATGAAAAATTGAAATATTTCATTTACTCGAGCGGGAGTTGAACCCATAACACATGGTCACGATCACACGGTTATGTCACCGCGCCACGATTGGCCCTAATATACATTATGTATCTGTTTTATCCTATATACTATTATTTTATTAGTGAGTAATAAGATGTGATTAGAAATAATTATTCACCACGCTAAAAAGAGAGGCCAGTCGTGGCGCAGGGGTAGAAAGTGTAACTGTAAACGCGCCTGGTTGTGGGTTCGATCCCCACTCGAAAAAATGAAATATTTATTTAAATTTATATTTCCAATTCTACGCTCTGGTGTTGAGGCATAGCGCGGCGCTGATTTCCGCCACTCAGGTCTCCAAACGTTGGCGGAAAGTGGGGAACCGAGTGTCTTAATATTACGAGTAGGTTCCCTCTGGCTACCCTGCTGAGTGCGGGATACTTCGTGAACCTGATTTGATTTGATTTGCAAAAGAGAGGAATCATAAAATCAACAAATGTATGTTTCCTTTTCAACAACGTTAAATCTTTTATAATTATATACTTTAATTGGACTAACAACAAGTTTATTTCTAACTTGTGAACTTTCCTCGTTACCTTAACGGCTCCGTCGGGGACTATAGATATGCTGAAAAGTTGTTTAAAATTTGTTACTCTGATTTTACTCCTTAATATACAATATACAATTAATATACAATATACAATTAATATACAATATACATCGTAAATAAAACTATATTGAAATTGCACGTAATATTTATTAAGTTTTATTTGCCAATTATATTTAAATTAAATATTGGATAACCTTTTTTTCTCGTTTTCGCCTCTAAAAATTTTGTAAGTTTTTTATGGGTCTGAGTATGAGTGTATATAATAAAATTCCGCAATATATTCTTTTGTATTTTGCCACTACAAGTATTTAAAGCAACTAAAAAATAATACTAACAAGTAAAGCTTATAATACTATTCAAAAATATTTACAGAATAATTAATATTTATTGAATGTCTTGCAGCATAGTTGCCAGTTTATGTAATAATTAAATTGTAGCATTGACATTAAAAATAGCAACTGAGTTTCTTGCCGGATCCTCTCAGCGGAACTGCTTTCCGTACCGGTGGTATTTTTTTATATGTTCATTCGAAGATTCAAAAGTATTTATAATTTTGAATCGTCTATTTAAATAAAAGATATTTAAGAATCTTAAATTATATAAAATCGAAACGTTCCGCCCTTTAATGTCGTGTTGGAACTCATGAATTAAGTAAATATCACATTTTATGTGCGGTGTACGGATCAACTCACAATTATCGATTCTACATATATACATACATACATAGCTTCACGCTGTATCCTGTAGTAAGGTAGTCAGAGAGAACGGAGAACGCCAAACACTACGGTCTCTACACACTCATTTACTTACGTCATTCAGGCTTAGACCATTATTTTCACACCCTTTTTTCAGAGTGGTGACTAATGCTTCTCACAACCTCATGGTGCAATAAGCAATGCATCTGCGTACAACAGGCAATTTGCATTCACGTCATCTACTTTTACTTCCATATCACTTTCTTTCACTCCTTGGAGATAGCATCTACTCTTGGTCATTTTTCGACTGCCAAAACCTTGGGCTTAGTTTTTTGCTTTCACATTACTAAATACAAAATTGATGCCTCTTAATGGAGTTTTTAGTATATGACTAACTTCTTTAAAAAAGTGTGAATTTAACAATCATGATCTTAAATTGGCATTGAGTTTTATTTCACGCTGTATCCCGCATTTAGCGGGGTAAGCTGAGGGATCCTAGTCTTAAGACACTCCGTTTCCCACTTTCCACCAAATTCTGGAGGCATTGCATCACGCACCACGGAACTGTGGAATGGCCTACCCGCGGCAGTGTTTCGATATGACATGGGTACCTTCAAAAAGCGCGTCTATCTCCACCTTAAAGGCCGGCAACGCACCTGTAGGGTCCTCTGGTGTTGCACCGACCCGAACGCTCGTTTGCCTTGTCCTTGTCCTTTTCCATGTTGAGTGGCAGAACTCAACGATACGCTAAGCCTCGATACAGGAGCAAAGAAATGGAAAAATACTTTTAATTTAATGGAAAAATAAATATTTCATTTCTTCGAGTGGGGATCGAACCCCAAACCTGTCGCGTTTACTTGTGCCCCTGTGACACGACTGGCCTTAAGTCATTGTATAGCATAATTCTGCTCACTAAGTAAAGCTAAATTTTGTCACTGATGTAGTATACATTATTTCATAATCTATAGAACAATATGAAAACTGTATACACATATAGATTTGTATATAGATAAAGTAATGGTTGTTACGCACATACTCGCAGAAAAATATGACGCTATATATAACGCATATATAGAACACATTGTGTAGATTGTAGTGATTATAAATATATTATTTCTAAATTAAAAGATGAAAAATATTATTCTACTGTCTATATCAAGAAATAATAAATACAAAATAGACAATAATGTATGTAGAGACTGTCAGGGAAGAAAGATATAGAGGTTATTCCTATCCTATCCTTCCTAAAGAAGAGAATAAAGTACTGAGAAAAAAACGATTAACTTCTTTCTTGTAGGAAGAGGAAGAGTAAGTGTATCACAGGCCTTAATCCAGCCACCGATCGGTCGGTCTGTCTAGCTGTCAAGGCGGGTTGTTGCACTGTGAGTCACTGTAGAGACATCGATTCGACGTACCAAATATAAACTCTTGTAAATATTGTGTTGAACGATCACTTTCTCACATCCTTTACTGGAATGTATCGCAACGTGTTTATTATATATTACTGTGGTTATTAACCTGGTGTATTAGTAATACAAAATATTTTGGTATATTTTGAAAATAAGTTTTGTTTACTCCTTTTGAAGAATTTATTATAATTTAAAAGTGATATCTAATGATGATAAATTTGTGATTGTAGTGTTTGTATCTATTAAATAGATATGTAGCATTGTCTCATGTACACCAGTAGAGGGGGGGAGTGTTGTCACTGACGCGGTACAGGTCGGATGTGCTCCCGCGCTGCTGCTGATCTGGTGTAGTGGTGAGCCAGTGATAGTGTTCTCAGTATTATTTAAGTGTGCGTAGTGTCTGTGGGTCCATACACTACAATTGGCGACGAGGATAAAGGTATGAAAGCTAGTATTGGTAGGAA
>JAATLQ010029331.1:6566-25787 GCA_013421005.1 Heliconius erato x Heliconius himera | reverse complement strand
AAAGCAATTGGTGAAATTTTCAAGTAAATCGGTTCAGTAGTTTCAGAGAAAAATGCGGACAACAATATGTCGACAGACAGACAGACAGACAGACAGACAGACAGACAGACAGACAAGAAATTCAAAAAAAATCTTTTTGCTTTCTATTAGTCTTTTTAAGTATCCCTCTATCCATTTCAGTCAAAATTACTAAATGTACAGACAAAATATTTTTACTGTCTTATTATATATAGAGATAGGTGTAGAGCTTCCTAAAAAGCTATAGAGCCATATAGCTTTATATATATATATAGGCTATAACAAACAATACTAAAACAGGAAACCAGGCTCTATAAAAATATTTATTAGTTCCGTTTTTTAATAATGTAAAGCAATAATAAAATTTCTTAAACTAGCAAAGAACTCTATTTCCGCTAGTGTTAACACCAAGAAAAGCTTCAAGAAGTATGGAGATGACACATCTTGTTGAAAATTCACATCTTTGTGTCAATACGTCTATACACATATACATATGTATACATATATATTGTATGAATATATTGCTCACTTACTAAAATGTCCATATTTGTACAGGTATCTCTGTAAACAGATTATCGTAACTCTAGGTTCCCAGGTTCCATCTGCCTACCCTACTATGGGGCCGTTCAAGTATTACGTAAGCACTGTAGGGGGGCGGAGGGGTTTTGGGTTTGCTTATTTTTGAGGTGTTCAATTAAATATTTTTAAGAGAATAGCTTATTTTTGATGACATAGGGGAGGAGGGGGGGTGGTCAATAATTGCAAAAAAACTGCTTACGTTATACTTGAGCGGCCCCTATGTACTAAAAAAATGTTTTGCTTGCGCATTGCGCAGTCCGGTTCCCATTAAGACACTTCCGTTCCTCTCTTTCCATCGATTTCTTGAAGTTGTGTTAGGTGGCGGAAGTCAACGCCGCGTTTTACATCATTACCGAAGAGAATCAAACCCACAACTGAAGCGTTTATAGCCACAAATTTGTGCCCCTCCGCCACAATGGGCCTGATATAAAAATAAGTATATTAAATAAGGGTTGTATACAAGTTTGAAATACAAACTTTACTTTGAAGTTACAATCGGCGTTTGCAAGGCTTTGGTCACGTGACCGCACTAACTTACCTCACGTTTTAATACACGCCTTAACTAATTCGGAATAAGGGAATATGTATTGTTGTTCAATTAATAATACTAATATAAAATGGTCCTTCTCCAGCAAACCAGCTAAATGTATTGAAAAAAATATTTTCAACTGTTAAGTTTTTGCCATCTGAGTGTTTAAGAGCTTCTTGTAGGATTGGAAATGTTAACATTTTTATGTTAGTTAGCTTCATGTGATACATTCACGAATATAACAGGGTAGGAATAGGAAACCTGGGAACCTAGTGGAGGGATCCCAACAAATATCAAATATATACTCACTTGAGAAAATGAAATATTTAATGTTTCTTTTCATCTCTCTTTTAAAAAAGCAAAAAGCGACTTTGAGGTACGCCACTCGACACACAATGTTTCCAGAATTTCACGAAAAATGGGCAAAGAAAGTGATTTAATGGGACCGAAGTTTCTGAACACTAGGTTCCCAAGTTCCTTCTGCCTACACTGCTATATGTGGTATACAGCGTAGACCTAAAAAGAACCTAAGAGGTAATAGAAATGAACATTTTTAGAGACTTTACACTAGTTTCTCTTATCAAAATCTTATCTTATCAAAATTACAGGAAATACTAAAGAAATACAATATTATTACCAACCCAAAGGCACAATGAAATATACGAATAGCTTTTGATAAAACATTTTTTAATAAAACTTGGTCCAAAAAATTAGTGAAGTATACAGAGAAAGTAGGGTGGAAGCAATTAATTTTGTAAAAAAAGTATTTTTATAATGTAATTGATTACTTGCACCGATGATCGCGGAACCCGAGCGCTGTATATAATTAACGAGCAATTAAAACTTACTCGAGTTCGTCGAGAATCTTTACTCGAGTTTATATTAATAATAAAAAATTAATAAAAAAAATATCTTTTTTAGTATGAGGCCACTTGTGGCGCAGGGGCAGAAAGGGTGGCTGTGGGTTCGAAGAAATGAAATATTTATTAACATTTACATTTTCATTTCTTCGCTCTGGTGTGGAAGAGGCAACGCGTGGCGTTAAGTTCCGACACTCAACACACAATGCCTAGAGAACTAATCAAAACCCATCATGGCGGCAACCTGTCGCCATATTGTCAAAATAAAAAAAACGTGACTACTTTAAGGGGGGTGTCGTTGAATAATTATTTAAAAATTGTTAGATTCCTTTTATGATTTTTCATTTTAAGTGGCGATTTAAAATATATAACGACTTAACGTTGTTTTAACAAACGATGAAATGAAAAGATGAGTGATGTTTTAACAAAGATAGAATGAGAATTATCTATCCAATAGCGGAAATTTGTAAAAATCTCCTTACAGAGATGCCAACAACATAAATAAGTTGTCACAAGCATGTAAAAGCTTCGACGTAGCTTGATGAGAACGTATGGCTTAGTGGTCAGCGCGCCTGGTGAGTTTTCAGGAGACGCGGGTTCGAGTCCCGCTACGTTCAAATTTTTATACGTTTTCTAAATAAGTATTTTAAGCTTCACGCTGTATACCGCACCTACACAGCAGGGCAGGCAGAGGGAACTGGATGGAAATATAAATTTAGGTAAATATTTCATCTCCTCAAGTGGGAATCGAAACCACAACCAATCGGTTCTACAGTCACAATTTGTGCCCCTGCGCCACGAATGGCCTCCGTGTTGTCCATATAAATAAATTAACAAAAGAAAAACATTGTCCAGCCCATACAAGAAAAGTTAATTTAAGAATACCCCCCCGATTACGCAAACCACCGTACACAGTAAACTATAATAAAAACAAGATACTTAATTGACTTACGACAGTAAAACGCAGGGACGCGTGTAAGAGCCCTCTCAAGCTGCCCTTAAACGTTGTATCCGCTACGGTCGTAAACTATCCCTACCATCCCTTCTTCTTATCACTCCACCCTTATTTTGTTATCACAAAGATGATTTTTGATCAGCTAGTTCTAAGATAACTTTGTGATATAGGACAATACAAAGTTTATATTACAGTTCAAAATTGGTAGTGTTGATAATTATAGTTTGTAAGTATGGAGCGGTAAGGTTCCAAATTTTTTGTGGGTCAGCAATGTCAGTCATTTTGTCAGTATTAATAGATAGTTTGGTCAGTAAATCGCTAATTGCTTGTAATGAACGTATTGGTTGAGTTAACATTGAAATAACTTTTGTATTTAAACATACTGTGGGAGACATTTACAGAATAATCCATGTTTTAAGGTCTTATAAATCGATCAACGCCGGCTACAAGCACTAAAAGGTATGACTCATTGTCACGTTCCGCGTGTGCCGAGTGTGCAAGCGAGAGCGCGGAACAAACAAAATCCCTTTTTTAATTTCGACACATAATAAATTTTAACTTACTGTGACAAATTTTCACCATGATAGTTCTTCAAAATTTAAACGCAATGGGACCTGAACCCCGTATCATTGCTGAATGTATTATACTCTTGTTATTTTAACTTTTATATGCGGTATATATAAGAGTATTAAAAAAATATAACTATTTTCTGCTACTCCGCATCTAGTAGGATAGAATGATAGAATTATCTCTTTCTATCCTAATGATAAGGCACTTTGTTCCCTACGGACCGTCTTCTTATTGAGACATTTCGTGTAGAGTGGCGGAACACAACGCCACACTGTCTTGTTAACAGAGGCGAGAAAAGAAAAATAATTCATTTCTCCAATTGGAATTTGAACCCACAACCGTCTCGTTTACATTCAAACAATATAATACCACTGCGATACGACAACCTCTGAAAAATTCTTCTATTGAAATTTTAATGGCGTTTACTATTCTTTTTTTTCCTTACCTTTGAGAATGTGTTCTACAATAGTACATCAAAGTATAGAATATAGATATCGGTTTCAAAGCATGCAGCGATCAGCGCCTCCTTAGACCAGACTTGTTGAGTCAACACGCCTTTTTAATGCGCTACAGCCGTTAGGGCTGGAATCTTATTATATTCTTAATATAATATATTTTAAATTAAATATATAGATAAGGCCGTTGTAATACAGAAGCAGAGGGTGTCTGTTAACGCGACGCTTGAGGGATCGACGAGATTTTCAATTGGGGTAATGCATTATTTAATATTTCCATTACTTCGCTCTGGTAACAAGATAAAGAGCGGCGTTAAGTTCCACCACTCAACATGCAATATCTTGGAAGTTCGGCGGAAAGTAGAGAACGGAAGAGTCTTAATGGGAACGGAGTGTCAGTTAACACAAAGCCCCCAACTTCCTTCCAAATATCCTGCTTAATGCGGGATTGCATATATTTTTTTTTAGCTCCACAAATATATCCTTAACATCATCTGCATACTGTTCTCGCTTCGTCCACTGTCATCATCAAATTTCTGCATACATGCCCTCCGGAGGGTCTCTAGGTTCCACCGAGGTCCCACTCCGCTACACAACGTATAAAACAATAGATTTAAAACCCGTAAAAAATAGTGAAAACAGTCTTTGTCACTAAAATCTCCTTCATTCCCCCATAATTAAAGATTGAAATTTTCAAATATATTTTTTTATCAGCTTCATGCTGTATCCTGCACACAGCAGGGTAGGCAGAGCGAACCTAACGTTAAAACACTCCGTTCTCCCTTTCCACTGAATTCTGGAGGCATTGCGTGTTGAGTGGTGCAATTCAACGCCACGCTTTACCTGGGCACCAGAGCGAAGATAATAATTAGATAAAAATATCGAGTGGGTATCGACCCCGTCACGTTTACAGTCACGCATTGTGGCCCTTGCCTGGCCTTTACTTGGCTGGCCAAATATTTTAAAAAAATTGAAAAATTTCAACCCTAAGAAAGAATTATCGCTGAGCTTCGACCGAATCTGAGACCGTCGCGTATCCGAAGTCTTGAAGCTACCAACAACCCCTACTAAGTATCGAAAATGTTACTTTTTAGATTTTCTTTAAGATATTTATTATGCGGCTTTAAAATTATTATTTTCTTTATAAAATTACTATATTTACTTAAGACCGTTGGCAAGTGTATGATTGTTAACGCTAGGTTGTGGGTTCGACTCGGTTCATTTTCTGGCTCTGGAGTCTGGTGACGTGGCCAAGCGCAGCGTTGAGTTCCGCCACTCAACACGCTATGCCTCGAGAATTCAGTGAAAAGTGGGGAACGGTAAAGTGTTTTCATGAGAATGGAATGTCTTAACACTAGGTTCCTATGTTCCCTCTGCCTGCTCTGCCATACTGTACGAAATACATCATGAAACTAAAAGAAATAAAATATATTGTTTAAAAAACATATGAAAATTTGAAAGTAGCGAGATTTGAACGCGCGCCGTTTGGAAACCATCCAAGCGCTCTGACCAACTAAGCCATACGTTCTCATCAATCAAACTACGTCGAAATTCTTATATGCTTGGTACAACTTATTGTTCTTAGCATCTGCAGTTAATAAAATATATATAACATTTTATAACAAAACTACCAAAAAAAATTCTCTCAAAACTAATAAATAAACTCACTTGGATATCTCTCGCAAGACGCATCTGGTAGCAATTTGCTGATCGGGAACCCTTTGAACATAAGATCGAATGTACTCACTTCCTAACTCGTTAGCGCTCTTTTTACCTTACCTTTGCGCTGAAACGTTTATTTTTGACTGGACTGGAGCTAGGCTTTGGCTTTTAGAAGCATATAATGATGGTTGGTATGCCATTACTGTAATACGAAAGGAGTTTTTAAAGGATATGTCTGTTTAAATTGGTTATTGGTTGTAGGTTTGATTTTTTGAGCTTCACACTGTATTTCGCACATAGCAGGGTAGGCAGAGGGAAGCTGGGAACCTAGTGTTAAGGTACTCCGTTTTCATTAAGATACTCACGTTACTGATTAATATTTTGTAAATAGGTATTAATGTATAATGGCTGTTGTGCTATAGACTAAGACAGTGACTGTAAAAGCAATGGTTGTGGATTCGATCTTAACTAGGGGGATGTCCAAAGTAAAGAGTTGAGTTCCGCGATTTGACTTCAATGTCTAAAAAAATACACGGAAAATGGGGAAAAACTAGAAGCTATGTGAAGAATTGGTGAGAAGTGTTTTCTTCTTTTGACATTGACACAAAAAAAATGTATATATTTGTCTTTTACACCAGTCCATATTCCTTCGAACGTTCTACATTGCCAAAGTGGTTTAAAAACACACGCATGCCCGAAATACCATAATTTAATAATTGAAATGAACTAAAAATTATCTTAAAAACATCTAAGATAACCAAAACAAAATTTTGGAACTAACTTGCACAATTTTTATCGACAAAACTTAATTCAATTTTATTAAAAATAATTTAAACTATAAAACAAAACTACTTAAAACATCAGCGCGATTCAAATGGAATTTGAACCCACTGTACATTGAAATACATTCCAACTGAAACCCATACAAATAAAACCAAACCTTACCTTACCCACAAAAGATTTCTAATAACGTTTCGAAAAAAGCAACTCTCAAAATGCTCCCGTAGAGCACTGAAACATCCACCCAAAACATTCTTTATCCCCCGTATATAAGGAGTGAAGGGTCGTAACTGCTGCCAGCTTTTAGCGGCAAAGGGTTCCGTACCTCATTACGGCCATACTGAGTCCACTTTAGTCCACTTTCGCTTCAGAATATCGTGGATTGAGTTTTGATCTTAATCTGTTTTTTTCTCTATCTGCACAATTTTTCCTGTGTTTCGGTAGGCAGAGGAAATGTTCTTAGTAGTTTTAAATACAATTGTGGAAATGATTTTATTTTAATTAATAGATTGAGGCCAGTGGTGGCGCAGGGACACAGAGAAGACAGAGACTCTCCACTCGTGGAAATAAAATATTTACTTACATTAATATTGTCATTTCTTCGTTCCGGTGTCGAGGAAAAGCGCGGCGTTGAGTTCCGTCACTGAACGCGCAATGACTACAGAACTTGGCGGAAAGTGGGGAACGGAGTGTCTTAACACTAGGTTCCATCTGCCTACCCTGCTGTGTGCGTGAAGCTGATTTAATTTTTAATTTTATTTTAGAAATAATTTCCATATCCTAGTCTGGTTAAATAAATTATTCTATTCTCATTTCCTTACCAATTTTTTAGACACTCCGTGCTCGTTGAAGTGGCGTAACTCAACGCGTCAAATAAAAAATTGTAATTTTAGTTTATAATCGAAACTGCAACCGTCGTGTTTACAAACAGACGCTACGCCGCGCCACGACGACCTCGTGACATACTATCTTTTTTTTTTAACCTAAAACTATTCCGCATATAGCAGGCAAAGGAAAAGTACTTTGTGGTTTTAAATTCACTTCCCAATTTTTAGAAATTATTTTATTATAAATAAATTTTCTTATCCTAGTCAATCTTAATTAGATACAGCGTTGAATTCCGCCCTACAACTTAATATGTGAAAAGTAAAGAACTTTCTAGTTACAAAACAAAGCGCGGCGTTGAGTTCCATTATAAACTGGTAATGTTTCGGTACTGACCAGTGATTGAGGGGCGGAGTGCCATCCGCCTACCCTGATGTAAGAGGAATAAAAAAATAATCCAATTCAATTCAGGAGGCATTGCGTGTTGAGTGGCGGAACTCAACGTCGCGCTTGTGCCTCTACACCAGAACGAAAATATGAAAAATAAATATAAATGAAAATAAAAATATTAATTTTAGTTAATATTTCATTTTCTCGAGTGGGCACTCGAGAAAAAATCGAACCCAACCAGTCGCATTTACAGTCGTTACAGTATAGCATTTACACACCTGTGCTCACCACGACTGGCCTCTTATATTAGCCTACCATATAATTTATAAGTAACTACAGTTTTACACACAAAATTCCTATTCACCAATCAAACAAAATTATATTCCATACAACCGGATATACGTAAAGTGACATACATAAAATAGGTTTTACTACCATTTTTACTATCAACAATTAAATAAATCCTACCATTGACGATGCCTTCTTTATCAGGGGCTGTTACAACTGTTTTTGTCGAGACGTGAGCAGATTTCTTTAAGGTTCGGCCAACAATTTTACGACACCATTTATGGCTCTATACGTATCGCATAGTTATTACTAGCTGTTGCTGTATACTGGATGTGAATACGACTTTCCTTGAATATTACATTTTAGTGTTAATCTTTAATTAATTCTTTTTATTCTTCTCATATAATAATTATTATGATAAAATGGGACAGCTTCAGTGAGTGCGAGTGGGAGGTCCGATTACCGCAGCGAAATTTTTTTTTTTTTAAGTAGTTACTTTTTTGCTCTGGTAGATAAAGTGCAGCGTTGAGTTCCGCTATCCAACCTGCGATGTCTCGAAATTTGAGCGAAAAATTTTGAATGAAGTTTCCAGCTGGGAAAAGCACGAATCTTGACCACTCGATTATGTACGGAAAAAATAAAAAATAATAGCGAAGCAAAAAGAAATTAAACCACACAATTTTTCATACTTTAAGCATCAATTCGCTTTTCATTATTCAATGTCTCCAGTAAAGAGTAGAATGGAGCGACTTGACTATAGTTTCTCTTTGTCTATCCTGAAGCTGAAAAAAAAACTATACTGTAGATATTTCAACGATCTATGTAAATAAAATGATGAAATTCATCACCAACATGGACCAAGAAAGAAAAACTAAAACAAATAAAAAAAAATGATTAAACGATCCCAAAACTAGGCCACAACCACTTATTTGTAACACATAAACAAACATACATTCCGTTTTATTACACAACAGACACAAGACCTCGTTCGAGGCCATAAATTATAATCGAAAAAGCAACCTCTCGAATCGCTAAAAATGTGAAAATTATAGCGCACTCCACACGTCAGTTCCCGGTATATATTATACCGTTTACGGCGCGACGTTTCGACCCATAAAAACTTTTAGTGGGCGTTATAAAAGTTACATTTTTTTTTGTTCCACAGATGATACGTTAAGGATATTTTATTAATAGAATGATTGTGGCGTGGTCGTCGTGGCACAGTGTGTGTGGAACGCGACGGTTGTGAGTTCGATTTCTAATCGTGTTTTTTTCGTTAAACATTCTTAATATCAATTGAAAATCTACTTTATCCAAATTCTTTAGATTGATTAAAATAAGAGAAAGTTAAAAATATTTTATGTTAAACTTTGACTCGCCAGTTATAGATATTAACTTAATCCACTATCACCATGTGTCATTTGCACACTGTATAACGTCTACTGCTCTACTGATATTTAAAAATTACTATTCTGATATATAATATATGTAAAATGTATTGTAAAGTAAAATAAGTAAATAGCATCACACTGAATTCAGAATACAACCGTGTAGGCAGAAGGAACCTAGTGTTGAGACACTGTTCCCCATTTTCTGACCAGAACAACATAATATAAAGAGTTTATTATATTACCCAAATTAGTACTTTATTTTATAATGGAACTTAAAACCGTCGTGTTTAAAGTCAGACGCTATGCTGCGCCAGGATGGCCTTGTAACATTATCTTCACATGCTGTTAATATTTGTAATCGAAATGTCGACATTTCTAATAAAATGTTATAATAACCCATAAACATGATGCTATTGCTACTCGAAAAAACCACAGATAACGTTAATTAAACTGTCATCATGACAGATGACAAATAAAAAACCGCGAAAAAAGAAATGGCACACAGCTGACAGCCTAATCATCGACGTGCGTTACATTTCCTAAAATTAACACACTAGCGGCTTGGAAACGCGCGTTTTTTTTATTAATTATAATATTATGACTAAAGTTTATACTTCCACTATCTCGTTAGTTATAGAAATTGTTGAAATTTATAATGTAATATAAAATTATCTATTTACTTAAAAAAAAATCATTATTAAAATAATATTATAGGACATTGACTATTAATATTATAGGGCCATACTGACACTAAGTCAAAAAAAAAAGTTGATGGCCTGCTACCTTTAACCATCTGCCTACCTTAAACACCTGCAGATTCTCTATCAAAAAATCAAAACTCCTATCAAAAAACTAAAATTAAAAGAAAAAAAAATACAACTTCTAAAACGCGTTACTGTCATAAAAAAAAGTTCAAACGGGCACTCCCTAATACGACACTCACCCTCCGTAATGACCACCAGCAATACGAGTTTCAGATGTACAAAACACCTATGAATAAAGCTGATTTATGACGTTATAAATTTGAAAACGGGCTCCACGGTACGGAATGCGTCTATCGCCATATTTCAAAATAATACCCTTGTTTAGGTTTCTGAATGTTGACTTGGGGCATCGGATCGTGCGAATTTCGGGCATGCATTCGATATCTTTGGAGTATATTTTATTATTGAGGCCAATCGTGGCGCAGCGGCACAAAGTGTTGCTGTAAATCGACTGGTTGTGGGTTCGATCCCCACTTGAGGAGATGGAATATTTACTTAAATTTATATTTCCATTTTATTCGCTCTGGTGCCGAGGCAAAGCGCGGCGTAAGGTTCTGCCACTCAACACGCAATGCCTCCAGAAATCGGCAAAAAGTGGGAAACGGAATGTCTTAACACTAGGTTCCCTCTGCCTACCCTGCTATATGCGGGATACAACGTGAAGCTGATTTTTATTTTATATTTTATTATTAGATACAGGAAGGAGGCAGGTGGTAGCTCAGGGTCACAAGGTGGATTCGATTGACACTCGAGGAAGTGAAATATTTATATTTTAATTTCTAGCCCCTGGTGCGTTGAGATCTGCCAATCAACACATGACGATTCCAGAATTCGGCGTAAAGTGGGAAGCGGCACCACTTAGCGTAACGTCTTTCTCTGCTTAAAATTCACACATGACGGGATACAGCGTGAAGCTGAAAAAAATATTGATAAATCACGTAGTTGAGTTTCGCCTCTCAATACGCAATATCTATATAATTGAACGGAGAGTGGAGTCCGTTCTCGACTCTCCGTTCAATTATGTAACGTGTTTTTATACCACGTGTTTTTATACCACGTTCCCTTTGCCTACCCTGCTATATAGAGAAAAACGTCAAACTAAAAAAAATATTAAAATAACTAGCTCGGAACCTAAAGCATAAAAAAATTAGTAATTGCGAAGTAATTGATGATTTTGAGATCAGCTGGGGCACAGGGGCACAACTGTGACTGGTTGTGGGTTCGATTCCCCCTCGAGGAAATGCTATATTTATTTAAATTAATATTTTTGATTTCTTCGTTCTGGTGTAGAGCCAAAGCGCGGTGTTGAGTTCCGCCACCCGACACACAATGCCTCCAGAATTTTACAAAAAATGGGAAACGAAGTGTGTTAACATTAGATTTACCCTGCTGTGTACAGGATACACCTTTGATTACGATACGATTTTGTATCCCTTTCAGAATTTTAGATAAAGCATATAAAATACCCCAGCCTGTCATTAAGATAATATTTATAGCATATAAGTAAGCACATCAAAAGTCGACGTGGCACTGTATCGTGGCGTTTAACTGTAAACGGTAAGGTTTTGGGTTTTGATTCTTTCTCGGAGGTATTAATTACTTGCATTTCCTTACCCAAGTAACAAGAAGTGCGTGTTGGGTTACGCTACATACGTACCCATACTCAACCCCAACGCCGCGGTGCGTATGGATCAGTGTCTTAACACTAGATTCCCTCTGTCCTCGTTATATATGGAAAACACCGTAATTAAAAAAAACAAATCCCCGCTCGGGACTTCAATCTAAAACTAACATTATTATCACCAATCACAGCAACAATTACCTGTCCCCAATACGCAAATGAACCCAATCCCACATAGACCCAGAAACATACACAGACAAACATACATAAAACAAAAGTACAGAGACGCACGTAAAATATGCCGGTTACAAGCGACACTAGCACTCGTATATCAGGCAACATTCATAACCAAATGTGTGTAGTTTACACTAGACCGAATGTACCTGCTAGTGCAATATCCGTCCCCAGTTCATATCCGTTGCTCACTCTACATCTTGTGTGTTTGGTTTAAGTGATAAAAATGAAGAGATTACCTTTATTTAGGCCAGTCGTGGCGCAGTGGTATGAGCGGGCGACGGTAAACGCGATAGGTTGTGAGTTCGATGTCCACTTGTGGTAATGAATCATATAATATTTTTATACCGTCACTCTGAAGCTAATCGCAGCGTTGTGTTCCAGAATTCGGTACAACGGAATGTCTTTTTTTTTATGCACACGAGCGTTCGGGTCAACTGATGATAAGTGATCACCGCCGCCCACGACCCCGTGCAACGCCAGAGGAGCTGCAGGTGCGTTGCCTGCCTGTAAGGTGGGTTGGGCGCCGGAGCCCGGCATTACCTGATGCGAAACGCAGTGGCATAAAGCCACTACTTCACGCCGGTTTTAAATGCCGGGGGTGGTAATGATCCGGTCGAGTCTGCCCATGCGTGTTGCCATTGCTGGCGACGTGACTCTACCACACGTACTTTAGTCGCCTCTTACGACACCACCAGTACCAGGATGATCCTATTCTAGGCCGGGATCACACGGCAAAAAGCTTAACACTACCAGGCTCCCTCTGCCTATCCTGCTATGTGCGAGTTAGCTTGAAGCTAAAAAAAAAATCCTTTAATTATATGACTTTTATAAATAACAATATAAGTAAATAAAGCAATTATGTATTGTCATTTGATAATTGGAACCATTTATTGTTATAAAGCTGAATAATTTGTTCGTCCATTTTCACTAGTTCGTCCATTTCACGACGATGGATGGAGGATGACTGGTTTTGTGGTCAGAGATATCCCCAACATTTATGATGTGTCATACACAACTCTTAGTCATGTTTCCAAGTGGCCACGGAGACGAGTAAAGACTAGTATGGAATTAACTTAAAATTACAGCAAAATGTTTACCTCAGCAAATGATGTTTAAGGCATGAAGCATTGCTTTTTTTCAGTTATACCTCAAAAACTTACTCCCCTAGATGCTGAGCGGGTGCAATAAGAGCAAATTAATCATTTGAACTTATCAATATATTTTCTTAAATCGGAACTCAACGCCAGGCTTAGAAGCCACTCCACATGCAATGTCCCCAGATTTCACCAGAGAGTGGGTAACGGAAATGTCATAACACTAGATTCCCAGGTTCCATCTGCCTACTCCCCTTATGTAGACTAGCCGTAACGCAAAAAAAATATATTAAAAAGAGACCAAAATCTCGTAACTTAAAACGTGGACAGCGAGATAGTTGTGGTAGGTGTATTAAGGAAGGTAGGCGTTTGAAATGTATTCGCTATAAGCGGCCGCCGCTAAGGGATCCGCCGATAATACTTCTCGTCTGCCGGCGACAATGATTCCTGCATTGTCGTAATATATTGACTTTAGTTTTATTTTTGTAAGAATTTTTCATTCAAATATATATAAAAAAAGGCGCCGATTTGAGGCCAGTCGTGGCGCAGCGGCACGAGGTGTGACCCCCACTCGAGGAGATGAAATATTTACTTAAATTTATATTTCCATTTCTTCGCTCTGGTGTCGAGGTTAAGCGCGGCGTTGAGTTATGCCACTCAACACGCAAAGCCTTCAGAAATCGGCAGAAAGTGGGGAACGGAGTGTCTTAACACTAGGTTCCCTCTGCCTACCCTGCAGTGTGCGGGATACAGCGTGAAGCTGATTTGATTTTGATTTTATTTATAGTTTTATTTTTGTAAGAATTTTTTATTCAAATATATAGAAAAATGTATCTCTGTATCAAATAAAAAAAAAACAAATTGAAGATAGCACGACGTGTCTGATTTTAATCGGTGGTTGCGGTTATCATCCCCACTCGGAGGCGGAACCCACAACCATCGCGATTGCCCTATTCAATGGAGTGTCTTTACACTAAGTTCGCTCAATCTAATAAAAATGCATGAAAAGTGAAAGAACAAGAAAGAACTTATTTAATTGATTACGGCGAAAAAATTTAGATAAAAAGCGAAATATAATTTAACAATATTTTAACAGGACAACCGCGTCGGCTACAAACGCGGGTGTGTATTCAAAATCTCATTTGGGGGAATTAATTGTATTAATTTCTCGTTCGTATAACGAGACAAAGCGAATGGTATTAAATTAATAATAATTATTAAAGTGGGGAACGGAGTGTCTTAACACTAGATTCCTTCTGCTTACCCTACTGTATGCGGGATACAGCATGAAGCTGATTTAATTTAATTTAATAATTATAATCGTTTTAAGGAACCATATTTTACGTTTCACCTACCCTAATGAGCCCCTAGAAATATACATATATTGAAATAGAGCCTGTAAAATTTTATACTATAACTAGAATTTAAGCATTTCGCCTTGTCCGCTGTCATCAACCTCTTCATACGCGCCCTCTAGGAAGTCCTCTTATTTTTCTACGAAACCTTCCTCCAGTATCATCGATATTGAGTTGTCGAAGGTCAACTCTCTTACCGATCACTCTTTATTCATATATTTTATGATATTCTTCACTTCATCACTCATTACCACATCCAAACCACCTGTGCATGCCCATAGAAGGGCAATGGGACAGCGACTGACTGGAAACGCTATAGAGATGGGTTGGATTCTCATTCGGGGCAAATATTTACGTTTCCCAAATCTCAAAAGAAAAAAAAATTAAATCTTATACGAAGATTTGTTGGTCCATGTGACAAGATTATTTATCTCGAGATAGCATTGAGATAAAAAGCTGTAATTAATAACAATTATTAAGGTCTACGATCTCTTAGAGTACAAAAAAAATCAAGCTTCAATTAAAGCAAAAAAAATCAATACACGCCTACATTTGTACTTTATATTATACAAAACGAGTGCATTTGTCCACAGATTTCTGGAAATCGGCAGAAAGTGGGGAACAGAGTGTCTTAACACTAGGTTCCCTCTGCCTACCCTGCAGTGTGCGGGATACAGCGTGAAGCTGATTTGATTTAGATTTTATTTTTAGTTTTATTTTTGTAAGAATAGAAAAAAAAACAAATTGAAGATAGCACGACGTGTCTGATTTTAATCGGTGGATGCGGTTATCATCCCCACTCGGAGGTGGAACCCCCAACCATCGCGATTCCCCAATTCAATGGACTTTACTCTAAGTTCTCTCAGTCTAATAGAAATGCATGAAAAGTGAAAGAACAAGAAAGAACTTATTTAATTGATTACGGCGAAAAAATTAAGATAAAAAGCGAAATATAATTTAACAATATTTTAAAAGGACAACCGCGTCGGCTACATTTGTACTTTATATTATACAAAACGAGTGCATTTGTCCAGAAAGTAAGTTTTTTAATTTTACTATATTATTATTAAAAACCTATAGGGCATTTCCCTAAGTCTTACAATTAATTATAACATTTGGCAAAAAATGAGAGCTTGCAGTGTAAGCAAAGAAAAAAATCTTTTGTGGGTCTGAGTATACGTGTATATAATAAAATTCCGCAGTGTATTCTAAGTTTGCCACTACCACAATTTAAAGTAGCTTTAAAAAAAATACTAACAATTAAAGCTTATTTCATAAATAAACATGTACGGAATTAATGTCTATTGAATATCATGCAGGATAGCTGCCAGTTTATGTAATAATTAAATTATATTTTATTATTATTAGTTTTGAAAAGAGCAACTATTGAGTTTCTTTCGGACTCTTTTCAGCAGAACTGCCTTCCGAACCGGTGGTAGCTTTTTTGTTTATATGTTTCTTCGACTCGACTCGACATTCGATTCAAAAGTGCTTAGCTATTTTAATAAAGAATATTTCGAATTTGAATTTGAATATAAGTTGTACTTCCCATTGACCTACAATCCTAGAATTAGTACGGAACCCTCGATGGACGAGTTCGGCGTATACTAGAACAGCTTTTTTTCAACTACTGATCCTATTGAAAATCAAAATGAAAATGAGCACGACAAATCACCCAAATTGTTAATGTTAACACAGTTGCCAAAAATCATAAGAGAAAAAAGGAAGCTCGAGCCTATTAATTCTTGTTGGCGTTGGGATCTTTATAGCGGCAGTTTGCGGCTTCTGAGAAGTCTCCGGGGAAATTAGGGAAGACGTTGCAGCAGACACTACAAAATACCCAATTTTGAAGTTTTAAACAGCCAACGAATGGCCGGACGGTGTATGCTTTCTTTTTAATGGTCCGATGAAAAATAAAAACTTAGATACCTTGACGTTCCGTTACGTTCGGTTGTACGGTACTTTCGAATGTTTATTGCCATACGATAAAAGTGAAGATGGTAGTGACACGGGGTGTTTTATTAAATATTGGAGTGTTTGTTATGTGAGGACTTCAGCTTCACGCTCTAATCTCATAATGTTAAAACACTCCGTTTCCCACTTTAAACCGAATTATTTGAGGCATTTTTGAGCCTTTTTTATTAATAAATAATAATCCATTCCCCCGAAGAAGGATTGAACCCACGACCATCGCGTTAAAGTCACACGCTTGTGCCCCTGCGCCAAGACGGCCTTAATGTAAGGACTTGTTTTATTACTTTTCTAGTGATAGATAATCTAGTGATAATTCACTCCCATTTAGTGGTTACATGCAAAGTGACTCACTTTAACCAAATACGTGTGCAAGGACTCAAGCGTGCGACTGTTAACGCGACAGGTTGCTAGTTCGATTCACGAGGAAATTAAATATTTAATATTTTAATTTCTTTGATTTGGTACCAAATTATTAACAGAAATTCACATGACTTACAAAAGTAAGCTATATACAATAGTGAAGGATCAGCTTCATAGTTCACAATAGGCTCGTTGGGGTAGAAAAATACTTATTTAGAAAACGTAGCGGAATTCAAACCCGCGCCTCCTGGAAACCGACCAGGCGCGAAATTTTTATACACTTGTTACTATTTCTTTATGTTGTTAGCATCTCTGTAGGGAGATTTTTACAAATTTCCGCTACCCAAAGATAATTACTAAGAATTATCGTCTGGCAAGAGAGAATACTATTTATTAAATATGTTTTAACATTTTTTTAAAACTGTTATTCTATTTAGAAAAAGTATAAAACCTGATCGGTTTCTAGGAGGCGCGGGTTCGAGTTCCGCTACGTTCACATTTTTATACTTTTTCTAAACAAGTATTTTTCTTTCCTAAGTGTGGAATAACATCTTAAAAAAAATGTTAAAAAATGGTTAGGGTAATTGAAACCGTACAATAAATTTCCATTTTGGACCATATCCCTTTTACGTCATTAACTTTTCACTGACTCGTAATGTCTTTCCTGCACAGTGGAAGAATGCTTATGTCATCCCACTTCCTAATGCTACTAATCCTTCTAATGTCACCGATTACCGTCCCATATCTATCCTCCCTATTTTATCTAAGGTTTTTGAATCCTTAGTTAACACCCAACTTTACTCCTTTCTCTCATCCAACAATCTACTATGTCCTTTCCAATCCGGTTTCCGTCCTTTCCACAGCACAGTCGGAGCACTGCTGAATATTACTGAGGACATTCGGTGTGCTATGGACAATACCAAGCTCACTGTTATGATACTGCTTGATTTCAGCAGTGCTTTCAACTCTGTTGACCTTAATATACTTCTTGGCACTCTTCGGGCAGTTAATGTTTCTTACGAAGCCATAAATTGGTTTCGATCTTACCTCTTCGGTCGCCGGCAATGTGTAAAAGCAAATGATATCACATCAACATGGCTTGAACTTACTGCTGGCGTCCCCCAAGGCGGCGTGCTTTCCCCACTTCTTTTCTCTATATTTATTAACAATACCTCAAGAGTCATTACTTCTCCCTTCCATCTTTATGCTGATGATTTGCAACTTTACCGGCACTGTAATTTAAGCGAATTAAATGAAGTTATTGAAGCATTAAATAACGATTTGGCTGCTATTTATACTTGGGCCGATTCCTTCGGTCTGCTAATAAACCCAAAAAATCTCAGGCTATTATCATTGGCAGCAACAGAATTAGATTCAAAATCAACTGGGATGCCATCCCTCCGATTCAATACTCTGGAGTGACTATACCTTATTGTGAAAAAGTAAAAAATTTAGGTCTTATTATCGATTGTAACTTGTCACTTATATCAACGCTATCAGCAAGCGCATGCATTTCTCTTATCATTCTCTTAGGCGTCTCCAATATTTCCTTCCCCATAAAACCAAAATTATGCTAGCGCAATGTCTTCTCCTTCCAATTCTCGACTATGCCGACGTTTGTTATTTGGATGTGACTGAGGAGTTACTTAAAAAGTTAGAGCGACTTCAAAATCTGGCTATACGTTTTATTTTTGGTTTACGTAAGTATGACCATATTTCTCAATTTCGAGCTCAACTTAACTGGCTCCCAATTCGTCTTCGCCGTGATATGCACATCCTTACATTCCTTTTTAAAATCCTCAACTACCAGAACTTTCCTGCTTACCTACGTTCCCGTTTTAAAGTGCTGCCCACACCCTCACGCTCAAGGCGATCATGTGTCATTCCTTCACTTGAAATACCGAAGAGCAAGACCAAATTCCTGCAAAAATCCTTTTCTGTGTATGCCCCATCCCTCTGGAATCAACTACCCCATCCTATCCAGAAAAGCCCTTCCTTAATGTCCTTTAAATCCCAACTGAAAAAGCATTTATTCGCAAGTGAGATTGTTTGACCTAGCTCAGTATTTTTTTTTCGTTTATTGACTACCTCACTTAATCATGTTCTTTTTTTTGTATATACCTGTATATTTACAGTCACCATGAATATGTATGTATGTATGTATGTATGTGTGTTATATTTTATGTATTTGTATATTGTATATTTATGTATATATGTATGTATGTTTGTATATATAATACATATTCTATACACACTATGTTTTATGTTTTTATATTATTTTCTTTCTTTATTATTAAGATTGAATTAATTGTATCTATACCGCAACTTGGTTCTCATCCACTTCCATTGGTTGGCTGGAAGAGATTTCTTTTAGAGATAAGCCCGCCATTGTAAACAATCTTTACAATTTTATTATTTCTTTGTGTTTTTTTTACATGCAATAAAGAATATATATATATATATATATATATATATATATATATATATATATATATATATATATATATATATATA
>JAATLQ010029330.1:0-24890 GCA_013421005.1 Heliconius erato x Heliconius himera | reverse complement strand
CATGCTACCAATAACAGGGAAAGGTGTCGGTCCGGGGGCTACTTTTAAATTGTCTACTTTATTCTCTCCATATTTATTCACTTTCTTCCAAATTACAGTTTTACGTGAAAACCATTTTATATAAACAATGAATATCAGAAATGCAATTAACACGAGCGCACTCATTTTTTTCTAAAAAGAAATTTCTCGAGTGTACACTCCGAATTTTGGCGGAACGAGCCCCGTTCGCGACTGCCTCTGTTGACAGTTTGCCGCCATATTTATAGCGTTTTATCCGCCATTTTGTGTTTTCTTTACTTTTTTTAATGCGCAAACGATTTTCAATCTTATGTCTAGGCTTTTGTTTTATAAATTTTCTGCTTGATCTGTAAGGTTAAAAGTGTATTATTAAGCAAAGTGTATTCTATTCACAATCGTCGTGCAGCAGCGATATAGCTTCTGTCTGCAAACGCGACGTCCGTGGGTACCATTCTCACTCGATGGAAAGAATTGTTATCATTTAATCGCTCTGGTAACAAGACAAAGCGCAGCGTTATAAATAATAATAATAAATAAATAAATTACAACATTGAAACATATGAATGACACATATTAAATAAATAATAAGTATAAATAATAATTCCTTACACTGTCTAAACGCTTTGACCACGAAGCCATATGTTCATCAAATTACGCTGATACTCTCACAGTAGGCGATAGAAGTAGCAGCGACAGCTACAACAGCAAAATCTCTTTACAGTTTGCTAAAACATTTCGATCTATATAGACAGAACTATCATCAGTTCGTTTCAAGAACATACTTCGAAGGAGGTATTTTGAATTTGGTGTAGGTAGAGATCTCGGACAGCTCTGGCGAGCTTTTAAAGCAGCCCCTTAAACCTACACTTGGGTCGCAAGTCTCAAGTATAATTTTTTAGTTTTAAACATTATATTAGGTTTTTTAGGCTGTTCTGGCGCAGCTGTAAAGTTTCTGACTGTTTCTGTTTCTGACGCATAATAATTACGGGTTTGAGTCCTATTTGGGGGAGTGAATTATTATAATTTCTTCGTACATACTCCGTACAAGACAAAGCGCGGCATTGAGTTTGACCAATCAATATGCAATGTCTCGAAAATTGAACGGTCCGTGAGAAAGCGTCTTACCACCAGGCTCCCGCTGCCTACCCTGCTGTTTGTGGTAAACGATGAGAAGCTTGCTCTCCTGCCCCATATGTCCGTTTACCTGCTAAAATGATTTGACTATGGTAACGGATAATGTAATCAACTTAGCTGGCAAAATTCAATAGGAAATTTCCAATCATAAAAAACCATAAAGTCAGCCAGCCAGCGTGAGAAGCGTTGTGGGTTCGATTCTTACTTTCGTGGAGTGAAATATTTTAAATATATTTATTTTGATTTTTTTATTTCTAAGCGTTGAGTTTCGCAATTCAACATGCAATGCCTCGAAAATTCGAGAGAAAGTGGGAGCTAATACTAGGTATCTAGGTTCCCTCTACCTACCCTGCCGTGTGCAGAATACAGCGTGAAGCTGAAAATAAAAGCCACAGTTTTAGTAAGCTCCAAATAGAATGTATAACGTCATCGTTTCCATTTTCTTAATAAATACCAACACGTGTTTAAAAGCTAAACTTTTTCGGCGTTTAAAATATTTTTAAAAAATCATTTGAATTTCTATTGAATTTTAAAGTGATCGTTTGACGTGCGTATACGTAATAAGGTGTAATGTATACACAAATACAGAATATAAATATTTTTTATAGATTAAAAATGTTATATAATGTGAGGGATTGAATGGAATTTTTGTTGCGGAATATTGCAAAAATTAATATGGCAATATCCATCTTATTAGTTCAAATCTTATAAATTATACTATATATTATATTATTAATGTGAATGTAAGTTTATATATTACGCTACACGTCAAAACTACTCAACCGATTAACATGAAACTTTGTATACATATTATTATAAATATTGCAAAGGACATAGGTAACTTAAACAAAATTGACTGTATAAAGCTTGCTTTGGTTTTGATTATATATTGACAAACGTATCTTGCATATTTTAATTAATAAAATTTTAAATTACCCGTCCGCACCCGTCAAAGGTCCATGTTCACCAAAAATAAGATTTGGCACTTTGAATACATAAATTAAATTAAATCAGCTTCACGCTGTATCCCGCACACAGTAGAGTAGGCAGAGAGAACCCAGTGTTAAGACACTCTGTTCCCCACTTTCTGCCGAATTCTGGAGGCATTGCGTGTTGAATGGCAGAGCTCAACGCCGCAAATAAAGATATAACATAACGACTCACACACGGCTTTACCCATTTAAGCTTATTGTTATTTTATAACAATAAGTTTAAGCGGGCAAATTATACATACATACAAAATCTTTACATAAATTCTAGCTTATGTATTATTCCGATGCGTAAGCTATATTACTGTAAAGTTTCACTAAAATCCGTTTCGTATTTTTGCGTCAAAGTCTCAACCACTCTCTAACTAACTTCTTTACTTGATCACAAATTTGGACGTTTCTTAGTACAGTAGTTTCTTTGTGCGTTGTCTGTCAGTCACTCAATACCTATCGGAAAAGTTTTATATACATAAATTTCCACTATGTCTTAATCTTCTCCACGAAACGGGTTTAATTAAAATTTTTAAGTAATTATACTTATGTTTACTCAAACTTAGGTACATAAGGAGGGCCGTCTTGGCAGCGTTTTGGGTTCAATTTCACTCAGGAGAGTGAATTTTTCACGCTCTAGTAACAAAACAAAGCGCAGCGTTGAGTTCTGCCACTCAACATCCTCCACTCCACGAAAGATGAGTCGAAAAAT
Source organism: Heliconius erato x Heliconius himera (assembly GCA_013421005.1). Lineage (NCBI taxonomy): Eukaryota > Metazoa > Arthropoda > Insecta > Lepidoptera > Nymphalidae > Heliconius > Heliconius erato x Heliconius himera. The sequence continues at coordinate 22,046 of JAATLQ010029330.1, read as the reverse complement.
TGATTGGTTAAGAACGGAGTATCATAACACTTCGTTAGGACGGTCCTCTCTCCCTATCGTGCTGCCTGCAGGATACATGGTAAAACTAAAGAACGCTTAAACTTGTTGATACAATCCAATCCAATCTTAAAAGTGTTAGTATTATAATATAATATTATAGTGTTATAATATAATACTCAACTCTCAGTTTGGCCACAGGAGCAAAGGCACGGGTAGTATCTATTGGCGTAGGAATAGAATTGGCCGGGTGCTCAGTGCCCACCCCACATCATCTTGTGCCCACCCCAGAAATATTAATAACAAAAAAATTACCCTGAAATTTAAAAAAAACCCCTTACACTAACAAATGTCTCACAAAGCTTTACTTGGAGTTTGCTCCAGTGCAACTGAAAAAATATCTCTAGATTAGAATGGTACCATGGTATAAGCTAGTACTACACAGGTCCAACAATCAATTAACTATCAATAATCAATAGTAAAACAGAATCCAATTTTTTTTAAATTAAGTAACCAACTAAAATGGGGTCGAGGCAACGTTGCACCGTAAGTTTTCCCGTTTGAAATTATTTCCTCGAAATTCGAGGGTGCTCTTAAACAAAAATCTTGAATAATTCAAATGTGCCACTTTTTTTAAATAGGCTAGAACGAGACGTGTGAATATACCGAGTGACACGTGTACAATGAAGAAGTAGGTCAGGAACAGGGTACCAGAAAGCACCAGAAATTTCAGGTGTAGGGCTATAGGCTGTTTGAAGGTTATCATTACCATCCTCGTGGATATTGGTTTGAAATTATAAGTACTGCTGTGTAATAGTAGTTTGAATGATTAAACATGGTCATTCTTATGATGAAAATGTCCAAAAAATTTTCGAAAATTTCGAAACATCTTGAGAATTACTCCGTACTATATATTTGCGTATTTGAAGAGGCATTATTAACATATAATAAATAAAAATTGTGAAACACAAAACACAACATGTTACGTAACATGCTATATTTCGAAAATATGGTATATCTATATTTCGACGGTAAGTACGTCTCAGCACTAGGTTCCCTCTTCCGGTTTGGAGTAATTACATGTCAGATAATGGAATCAAATATCCTTATTTATAAAACAATCAGACAGGAAGAATTGAGAACATAGTTTCGAAGATTTTTTTATTCAAGACGCTAAGTCATGTCATCTACGTATAATTTTTACAGCATTGTAAAATTATATAATTTAACCAAAGGTTTTCGAAATATCTAACAAAAGGAACGGAATAAAGAAAACTTGAAGTTGTAACAAAGGCTGCTCCAAAATAAGATTCAAACAATTGGACCTCCCGCATCAGGATATACATAGCATCACAATTTCCAGCTTAGCAAAAATAAATAGAAAAATGATGTCGAGGCCGGTCGTGGCACAGCGGCACGAGGTGTAACTAACCGACTGGTTGTGGGTTCGATCCCCACTCGAGGAGATGAATTGATGATTTACTTAAATTTATATTTCCATTTCTTCGCTCTAGTGTCGAGGTTAAGCGCGGCGTTGAGTTCTGCCACTCAACACACAATGCCTCCAGAATTCAGCAGAAAGTGGGGAACGGAGTGTCTTAACATTAGATTCCCTTTGCCTACCCTGCTGTGTGCGGGATACAGCGTGAAGCTGATTAAAAGATGTAGATTATCTTCTCAAATTCCTCCTCCGTTGGAATTTTCGAGACCTTGAATGTTGAATGACAGATCTCAACGCTGCCCTTTATGTGAAGATATGAAAATAATCAATCTATCTTGTGGAATATTCATACCCCAAAAATCTAACCCCGACCGTCGCGTTTAGCGGGACTCTGTGCCGCTACGCCGAGACAGCCTCAAAAACAACGTAACGGTTAGGTATAAATATGTATAAAAAAATCTGGAGCACTTCACTACCTCATTCAGGAGATACGACCAAATATAAACAATAGGAGGAAAATTGATGTGTTTGTCATTAGGTTAGATGTCATTATATGATGTCATTAGTACAGTAGGATCGTAGCATGAGGGTAGCGAATACAAATATTGGGAAGAAAGCTAATATTTTATTTATTTACTAGCGCCTCGCTCGCGGCTTCGCCCGCTTAACCTACTGAATTAGTTATAATATTTAATACACTGAATTACGTTTGTATTTTAATATATATTGTGTGTTTGCAACGCACTTATGTGATTTCTAATGTGAAAATTATCAAAACCTTTGTATGTATTATCGTAATTTTTATAAGGATATTCAATTATTTTGAAAAAAAAACCTTTATGTTCATATAAACGATGTAAGTGTTGAATTAAGCATTACTATCTAAAATCGGCTTGGTTGTTTTTATTTAAGTTTTATTTTGTAACATTAGTCATTTAGATTGAATTAATTAATTTCCTACTACTATGTTAACAGATTTAGTGATTAAATAAGTGACACCATGAACTGTATACCTGAATATCTGATGTTAATCTCAGATTGATACCTCAACGCAATCTCATGTACAAAATGGTGTTGACAGAAGTACAGAGGGACAAAAAAGTGATTTTATGAGATTTTTTCCCCTTTGGGGTACAAAATCTTAAACATGAATTAATTATTTTATTTCGGTTATACGTTAAATAAATCGTAATTTTAAGTATTTTGGAAATTGATTTGATTTTCGTATTTAAAAGAAATAAAATATTTAGTTACGTACACATAGTTCGTAAACCGTAACTGCAAAACTTGCAAACTGCAAACGCAGTTTTTCCCACATAAGTTCCGATGCCGCAAAAATTCCAGGTTAAAATATATATTATAAATTGCTCCATAAATCTCTATCTATCATTAAGAAAACTACATGGCTGCTTTCCGCCGAGTTCTGGAGGCATTGCGTGTTGAATGGCGGAACTCAACGCCGATTTGCCTCGACACCAGAGCGAAGAAATCACAATATAAATGTAAATAAATAATTCACTTCCTCGGTCTATATTATAATCATATAATCTCTTTTTTTTTCTATCATCATACAAATAATAATTTGCTTACAATATTAAGCAACAAATCATTGAAAACTATAGATTTATCCATTTCAATACAAAAAAAAATCTTTTATAAAGTAGCAATTTTGTCAAACAATATACTTTAAATTTATATAACTTTTTTATTGTATCAAAATAGGTTTTATGTTGCTCTACAACCCCCTCTATATTTTAGAGTTACTCTCATAATAATCGGTTCAGCTGGTTCCGCGGTTAGCCCAGATAAACAGAGAAACAGACAGACAAAAATATTAAAATCGTTTAATTGTGTTTTGCTATCGTGTAAATACATATATGTACTTGAATAAATTATTTTTTAATAAAAAAACCGAATTCAAACAACGAACTACAACGTAAAATTTTTGATTAATATAGTTTAATATTAAGTGTAATCTATACTTATAATCGAATGGTTACAGTTCAACTATAAGCTCAATAGATGGCGCTGTGCATAAGACGTCATTTCCTGAATGGCGCTGGTAAGATTCTCGGCCATAGAATAACTTTAGAAACATCTTAAATATATGTCCGTTGATAAAATATATTTTTTTCAAGCACAGTTGCTTATAGCACAAACTACAAATTAAGAAAATTGAATTGTCGGTGAAGGCGACCTTCTTTACAGTTCAGTTTAAGTCGTAATTAATTCATCACAGAGTTAAAGAACGACTTGATCTTCAAAGAAATATTAAGTAAATATATAAATTCTTCTGTTCGTTCATTCGTTTGAATTCAATCTATATAAAAATGCCTAAAAACATCCTTTCTACGTGTACTCTGTAATAACTACATATTTACCAATTGTACCTACATTTAGCTAATAATATATGTAACTGATTTAAAACTGTACAAGAATTAATATGCAATCATTTTACAAAGAATATTAAGAATTCTTACCCAAATTAATAATTTAACATTTAAGGTTGTTTCTGAAAAAGTGAATTAAATAGTTATTTCGTGAGTTTTAAAATGAATCATCATTTTAAAACTCACAAAATCAAAAACAACAATAAAAACACATAACATAAGTAAAAAGAATGTAAAATTAATGTATAACAAATAATTAGTATATAATTATAAATATCAAATATCAACATCGGTGGATATTTTTAATTCAAAACAAACAAACAAAATGCCTTATAGAAATCATATTAGAAGTTATTATAGTTGTCAGTTCTGTTTATTAAATGAATAATCAAGTAGTTCAAGCGGGTATAGTTTTTCAAATTATAAATCTAAATTCGATCGATTTCTACTCGAGGAAATTATATATTTGTTTAAATTCTTTCGCTCTGGTGTAGAGACAAAGTGCCGCGTTAAGTTCGCCACTCAACACGCTTTGCCTCGTTATCAGAGCGGAGGAAATGAAAATTTTCTTGAGTGGTAATCGAACCCACAACCTGTTGCGATTGCAGTTGCTTTTACCCCCGCACATCCACACGCCACATTTGGCCTTATAGAATATATAATGTTGTAGGCAGAGGGAACCAAGCGTTAAGACACTTCGCTGCTCACTTTCAGCCAAATATTTCGAGGCATTTCTTTTTACTACATTATTTCGAGGAACTCAGCGAATAAAATATTAATAAATAGCAAATAATTCATTTCCCCGAGTTGGGATCGAACCTACAACTGTCGCGTTACAGTCACACAGTCAGAAATACTCATGAAAAATTGTTATATTTCAGACATTAGCTTGCCAATTTATGATGAAAAGCAAAGTTTACACGTGTCTCTATACTTTCCAGTAACATACTTTCGTGAAAACAAACTAATATCTAAGATTTGTATCGCGGCCTTTAGTAAAAAGTCTAAAATAGGCCAAACGCTAGTACAAAAGATTTTTCGTGTAAATAACAAATATCTAGATCACGAAGACTGGTTTCTAAAAAGCTATTACGGTGATAAGTGGATCACCTGTTTTTGGTGTGATGTAAACTTTTTTGTTCAATATTCTAGAATGTGTTGTTGATGTTTTTTGGAAAACATTATTTTGAGGCCAATCCGGGGCGCAGAGGCACAAGTGCGTACACAGAGCACAGACTGTAAATGCGACAGATTGTGGGTTCGATTCTCACTCGAGGAAATGTAATATTTAATATTTTCATTTCTTCGCTATAGTAACGAGGCAAGGCGCGGCGTTGAGTTCCGCCACTTAACATCATGAATTCTGCGGAAAGAGGGGAATGGATATTACACACCAAGATTAGGTTCCCAGGTTGCATCTGCCTATCCTGCTATGTGCGGGATTTTTATTAAGAACTGCCTGTCAGATCTGACTTATTTAAACAGAACTGAAAAAAATGAATGTTTAAAGAATCCGTGAAGCCTCACAAGTCGCTTGTAGTCTGGACAGAAAATTTCAATTTCGATAAAGTCATGGTCTTCCTGCTGTATTCCGCATATAGCTGGGTAGAAGAACTTAGTGCTAAGACACTCTGATCGCCACACGTCGCCCAGTTTTCAAGATATTGCTTTTTGGGTGGCGATATTTAACGCTGCACTTAGATTTGTTACCAGCGCCGGGAAGCAAAAATACTTCTTTCCCTTAACTTGGAATTGAACTCATAACAGCCATGTTTACAGTCATACACTTCCCCACGATGGCATCGATATGCAATACACGAACATACGTACATACATAGGTACATACCAAATTATTTTTTTCTAAGACCAGTAGTTTCAGCTGTAGATTGTCTGTCTGGCTCTAAGTAACGGAAGAGATTTGTTTGTAAAGATTTCTATATAATATAAACGGAGAACGTAGTGACATAACACTAAAATCCGTCTGAATTTTCATTAAATTATCATTTGGTGACTTCATTGCTTAGTGAATTTCATTCATATTCAATATGGCGGTCGTATTTTTTTATAAATAAAATATTTATTATAAGCCTTCGGGATTACCATAGTTTGTTCATTTTTTTTCTCCGGAAGAGATCTTTGTGTATTTTTTTCTTCGTTGACCCCTTTTGACCCAATTTATTCCAAAATTTTGCTTGAACAATATATTTTTGCTAGGGTTATGTGTTTTTTTTATGAAATCAAAAAGAAATCTTTCGACAATGTGTTTCACAGCACTCAAAAATTATTTTGAAAGTTTATCGATACTTACTTATTTAGGATATCGCGGCGTTTTAGAATACTGTCTGATATTTTAATATCAGAACAATGTCCGTGGGAAACAAAACAAAGTGTCTCAACACTTAGTGTCCTCTGCGTACCCTGCTAGGCAGCATAAAGCGTAAAAATTCTTTTTTTACGGAGAAGCTTTTTGACACTATAATCTATTTAAATATTCCAGCCAATTGTTATAGCCAACCCTACGAGCACACGGAAACTGGGAAACATAAATAAATATATATGCTAAAATCATCTGACCTTCCATCTTTTGTAGACACGTGAAAAAAAAGTCCGGCAAATATTTATTATTTTGGGTAGATTTTAAAAAAACTTGCTTAAGAACTAGTGTCTGAATAGTTTTTTCTTTGATATACTAAAATATGTTAGACTTTTAGCGGTACAATTAGGATGTGTACAATCATATATACGAGATTATATATCCATATTTCTTTGCTAATCTATATATATAAAAGGACTTGTGCTGACTGACTGAGGTAAGACGCACGCAGAGCCGTAACCGCTGATGGTAGAAACGTGAAACTTGGGCAGATGTTTATTTTCATATTCTGGACATCCACTAAGAAAGGAATTTCAAAAATTTTAACCCTAAAGGGATGAAATAGGGGTTGAAAGTTTGTATGGAAAAATTTTTAATCTGCACCGATTTTTATAACATTTGAAATTCAGACTCTTAAAAATATTTAATTGAATACGTGTTTCATGGTTTTTAAGAATTCACCCCCTAAAGGGTCAAATAAAGGGTTGAAAGTTTATATGGAAAAATCTGTAAATTGCCACCGATTTTTATAAAAATTTAAATTCAGACTGTTAAAAATATTTTATTGAACACGTGTTTCGTGGTTTTATTAGAATTCACTCCTAATAAGCGGGCGAAGCCGCGCGCGCCCTCTAGTAGATACTATAAAGATGACACGTTCAACCACACACTCAGGTAAGATGAGTTTTTTCGTTTGCCACGTTAATCTCAGGAACTACTGGTTCAAATTCTTCTTTTTTTCGAGTTTTTTTGCTTTCTTTAACAGGATAAGGTAAGGACAGGACAGGGAACAGGTAAAGCGAGGACATTTCCTTGCTCTATAAGACAAGGCGCCGCGTTGAAATCCGTATCAGCTCATTCCCCTGAATGAGGTGTATTATTATAATATTGACACTACAGACACTTAGTCTGTTATTCTTTTTCAAATATTATTTACATAACGTTTTATTTTCATTTCTTCGCTCTGGTATCGACGCAAAACGCGGTGTTGAGTTCCGCCACTCAATGAGCCTCTAGAATTTGGCGGTAAGTGGGGAACGAAGTCTCTTAACAATAAGGGCCCTCTGCCTACCCTGCTATGTGCGGGATACAGCGTGAAGCTGGTTTAATTTTATATTTAATTATTTTTTTAAATGCTACTTTAGGTGATAGGAAAGAATCTAGTATTGAGACACTCCGTTCTCCACGTAACCGCTATCTAATTAGAATTTGTATAAAAAACCCCTAATACAAAAAGTTGTAAAAGAAAAAATTGAAATCGGTTTATCCGCTTGGAAATGACACAGACTTATAAATACATACATGGCAATTTTTTAATTTTTAATTTTTTAATTTTTTAACTCCCGAGGCAATGTGTATAACATTGCCTCGGGAGTTAAAAAACAGCTTCACGTTGTAACCCGCATATAGCAGGATAGGCAGAGGGAACCTAGTGTTAAGACACTCCGTCCTCAACTATGGATCAAACAAATCCCAGTGTCATAGCTAGTGTATGCTAAAGTGGAATTCACGGCCAGCGGTTGCTCAAGAGTCAAATATTCAAAACGATTGACGCAAAACAGTCATATATCATGTATTCGGGCGTTTCGTTTTATGCAAGCGTTTGGATACGCGGTGGATTTTTTGTTTTATATTAGTGTTTTTTTTTGTTTGTTTTATACAATTTCGTACCTCAAAACGAAAAAACGGAACCTTTAATGTCTGTCTGTGGTCTGCCAAGACCATTTATCTCAGGATCGTACAAAGGTATCATGCTGAAATTAATGTCAAATATTTTCGACCACGGTCCCTTAGAGCACAGAAAAAATCTAGATTCTAAGTTTATACATCGTTATCACCGCATTTTGTTTGAAATTCGCCGCATAATCAAAACCTATAGAGTCCTATAAGGTACCTCCCGTGGACCTACAATTATAAAATTTCGTACGAAGTGAGAACTTGCAGTTCAAATTATTAAAGGAATTCAATAAGTGAAAATTTATAGATATTTCATAGAAAAAATAAGCACCACAAACTTATAATTGTAGTAAATTTCACACAAAATTTATGTATATTAAAGTTAGCACGTATGCATATTTAAGTTTATCAACTTTTATGTACTTCCTGTTGGCATATAACCCTGAAATTGGTACGGAGCCCTCGGTTTTGCGAGTCCGACTCGCATTTGATCGGTTTTTTCGGGTTCTGTACCTTAAAATGATAAAACAGGACACTTATTACTTTCTCGTACGTCTGTCAGAACATTTATCTCAGCATCGCGTGGATGTATCGATCTGGAATTAATATTAAATATTCAGGTCTACGGTCCCCTGGAGCATAGAAATAATAAGCTTTTAGGTCAACGCTATCAAATTATACGAGTGTATATACATTATTTTTGCTGCATTTTGAATTAGTCGTGTATTCTAAACTCAAAAGGTACTTCCCATGGACCTACTTGCAATATTTTCAAATTACAATATTGTAATATATGCAATATAATTCATAGAAAAAAAGATGTAAATAATTAGTAATTGTAGTTCATTCCATACAATATGAATGGATACGTCTGCAAATTTTAGTTTGTCAACTTCAAATTTTGTTATTTCCTGTTGACTTACAACCCACATTTGTTTTTTTTACCGTAGAATCTTCGTGTGCTCTTCATACAATGTGACTTTGTAGAGCGAATGAAGTGAGTGAATGGTGCTCAACTGCGTGCCAGCTCTGCGACGGCGAAATTAAAGGACGGAACAGAACAGACTTACAACACTGAAATTGGTACGGAACCCTCGGTACGCAAGTCCGACTCGCATTTCACCATTTTTTTTATGTTGGGAATAGAGAAGAAGAAGTTTTACAAGCTTCGAGTTTTTATTTTTTTTGCTTCAGGCTATGTCCCGCACATAGTAGGGTAGATAGAGAGAACCCGGAAACCTACTGTTAAGAAACTCTGTTTCCCACTTCCTACTAAATTCTCGAGGCATTGCGTGTTGACTGGGGAATCTCAGTGCCACGTTTTGGCTTATTTTATTTCCACGTGTGTGAATCGAAACCCACGACCGTCACGTTTACAGTCTTGTGCTCCTGAGCCACGCCGGAATTTTGAATGAAATATATTAAATATATTCGAGGTATCTTTTCTTTTTTTACTACCGCGGTATTGTCTTATTTTACAGTAACAAGACATACCACGATTCTTTGATTTTGATTCCTTTTCTATTAAAATTATTTAAATATAATAATTTCTCGCCACAACAACTAGTGAAATTTACTATACAGTGTAGGACGTTCTCTACGAAATCATTTGTCACCATCTTAGCTGAATCAGAACATTGTTTTTTAAGCGTTTGGAAGCATGCGTGTCCGCGTGATTCAATTCTTGTAGGTATTTGAAAAGAAAATTGCGCAGTGCAATCCCAGATTGGTGGTGATGATGGCTACCATCAAAATTTGGTTTAATAAGTTCCAACGTGTTTACCCATCGATTTCGATTTTGATTTTATGCCACCTTATCGCACGACAAAAATCCACAATTTTGATTTGACAGACCACCGATGGAAGTTGCACGAAATAGATGAGATAGTATACATCCTGCAAGCGCAACTGTGGGACAGTTTTACAGCAATTAAAGAGCAATTTGGTCGAATTGGTGCCTCATCTAATTTACTGACTAGAATTAGGTCTGAACGACTTTTATTATTTTTTTTTAATATAAAAAATCGCCTAAACTCGAATTGAAATTGAAATTTTTCGTTTTTCTTTTGAAAGGTCAGTGCTTATCGGACCATCCATATAGACATTAAACTCTGTAATAAAAGAAAAGCAATAATAGATAAAATAAGAAAAATAATAGATTCACAAAAATTAAAGAGATATTAAAAAAATATAATGGATACATCCATAAATAAATTTAAAATAAATGATTGAATTAATTTAAAAATATTATACAGCGAGTATCCGCACTCCAATATGGCGGCACCGGTAACGGTCTACAAAAACAGTGTCAAATATATAAATATATAAACTGACGGACAGTTAGACTTAATATTCGTTAACAGATGCTCGGGGGATACAAAATGATCAAAATTCATGATATTACATACTTTGTTTTGTCGTTCTGTTTAAATTGGTTTGCCTTTACGTTTGGAGTGCGCTTGCGCAGAAAAATACTTATAGATATATTATCTCTACTGCTATACTAATTCTAGAAGCCATCGTGGCGCAGCGGCACAGCTTCAGACTATAAACGTGGTGGTTGCGGGTTGGACTCCCATTCTTAGTTCCAGTTCATTATTAGGTCCAAGCGCTCTGAGCAACTAAGTCATACGTTCTCATCGAGCTACGTCGAAATTCTTATACGTTTGTTACAATTTACTTATGTTGTTAGCATATCTGTAAAGAGATTTTTACAAATTTCCACTATCCAATGATAATTACTTAGAATTATCGTTTGGCAAAAGAGAATACTGTTTTTTCAAAATATTTTTTATAAAAATTTGGAAGTGTTATTTCACACTTACGATAGCCTAATTAAATACCAATTAAGAAAACGTACAAAACTTAAACATAATGGGATTTGGACCTCACGTACATACGTTCTCATCGAGCTACGTCGAAATTTTTATACGCTTGTTATAACTTCTAAAGAGGCGGGGTTTCAACTCTCGCTATTTAACATTTTTATATTATACGTTTTCTTAACAGTACTTTTAAATATTTAATTACTTTTAAACATTTTTAAAATGTTATTCCGCACTTAGATAAGAAAAATATTAATTAAAAATCGTACAAAATCCGCTACGTTCAAACTAACGTAAGTATAACTCTTAGTTATTTTCAATACCATACGGTCGAAGTCGCATGCAAAAACTAGTAATTCAATATATATTTTTGAAGCTGTTCTTTTTCTGTATCTAGCTCATAGCAGGGTAGGCAGAGAGAGCCTGAGATATCTAGTATTAAGATACCCCATTCTTGAGGCATTTCACGGTGAGCGGAACTTAACTAAAATTTAAACTCTTATTGTTCCTGCATGGGGCCTAATTTCGGCCTCATATGGAGTACTGTTCTCATCTCTGGGCTCTTACTCCGCAGTATCAGCTTCAAACATTTGATCACACACAGCATTGTGCCGTTAATATCGCCAGGGATCCAATGATCTGTAAAAGGCTTGAAACTCTGGTTTTCCATAGAGATGTCTCCTCACTGTACATTCTCTACCACATTTATCATGGGGAGCGTTCTAGAAAACTGTCTGATCTGACAACCTGCCGCCTAATTTTCTAAACGTACAGTACGTCACAAACTCAAATACAATCTACACCATCTGGATACGTGGCACTCCACTCCTACTTCCCTCCACGCGGAACGCAACTGTGGTGTGGTTTACCTACGGCAGTCTTTCGAAGTCGATACGACTTGGATACCTTCAAAAAGCGCGTCTATCCCCACCTGATCCGGAAGACCGACAACGCAGCTGTAGCTCTTCTGATGTTCGGGGTCGCGGGAGTTGATCACTATAACATCAGGTGACACTGACTTTTTCCATAAAAAAACTTTCCGTGGATCTCATTTATTAAATTTAGAACGAAGAGAGAACATACAATACAAACACAGAGAAAAATAATTACAAGCTTATATTTGTTACAAAAAGAGTGCATATGCATAAATGTAATTTTATTTCAAATTATCTTAAAATATATAACTTTTAATGTATAGGCGGTAGCGTCTAAAATAGACTAAATTAAACAAATTCCGTACATTATGGAAAGAAAACTTTGTATATATATTTATTTTTAACTTTTGTTACATCCTGCAAGCAGTAGCATAGACAAAGGAAAATTTGCATTAAAACATTTCGTTTCATTCCACCGAAATTTTTGTGACGATTGCGTGTTGAATGGCGGACCTCAACGCCTCGTTGTTAGAGCCAGCAAGTGTGAATATTACATATTTCAATCATCGAGAGGCAATCGAACCCACAACTGTCGCATTTATAGTCCTTTGTTTGTGCTCCTGTGTCACTACGGCCTCGACCTGGAACTTCAGCGTATGATGTATTAGTAAGAAATAAGAATAAATTAAACTTTTTGTGTTGTTTAGCCACGAAATTCAATATTGTGTTTTGTCGTATCACTGGAGCAATATTATAACCCCAAACAAAGAAAGCTAAATTCCTAAAAAAAAACAATAATAGTAAATCGTTTACCAGAATATCGTGTACTATGCAAATATCATTTGACATGTTTAAGTAAACGTTACTTACTTTATTTAGTACATAAAGTTTTGCTTATATATTATAACGTTATAGTTAATGGTAGTTTTTTTTTTATTTAAATAAATCAGCTTCACGCTGTACCCCGCATACTGCAGGGTAGGCAGAGGGAACCCAGTGTTAAGACACTCCGTTCCCCACTTTCTGCTAAATTCTGGAGGCATTGCGTGTTGAGTGGCAGAACTCAACGCCGCGCTTAGCCTCGACAGAGCCAGAGCGCAGAAATGTAACTATAAATTTAAGTAAATATTTCATTTCCTCGAGTGGGGATCGAACCCACAACTAGTCGATTGACAGTCACACTTTGTGCCCCTGCCCCATGTCTGGCCTCAGTCTTAAATTAGTCTCTAAATACTAAAAGTAGTATCTACAGTAGGCCATTGTTTGACAATGAACGGAGATTCAATCTCAATTAAATAAATTATTTTTATTACATACTAAGTAAATTTATAAGCTTCACGCTGTATCCCGCATATAGCAGGGTAGACAAAGGGAACCTAATGTTAAGACACTCGGTGGTCACACACCGCCCAATTTTAGAATCATTTTCGTTGAACAGCGGAGCTGAACGCTGTGTTTTAACTACTTAAGAAAGCGAACAACGAACAAACGAACACAACCATCGCGCTTATAGTTAGAGAACGTCCTGTCAATATTTTAATTCTTTTGCTCTAGAAAAGTCAACACAATGCCTCAAAAATTTGGCGAAAAGTCACAAACGGAAGTACCTTAATGGGTAACTGAGAGTCTTAACACTAGGCTCCCAGGTTCCCTCTGCCTACCCTGCTACGTACGGCACACAGCTAAAAAGAAAAAAACAAAAATTAAAATAGGTGGCAACTATGGATGGTATGCAATGTTTATAGGAATGAATCCAATTTAAAAAACCAGCTTCACGCTGTATCCCGCACTGCGTCACGACTGCCTCAATATTAAATACATTGTTTATAAATAGGTAAATTGAAAAAAAAGCCATACATTTTAACTTTTTTTTCTTAAAGTCATGAATTAAATATAATGTTTAACTTAAAAACGGTCGGACCGTTTCTAAGACGGTCAGTTTATTTCGAGCTTTGCAACAAGTGACTTGTATTTTAAAGTGATTATTATTTACAGTAAGTTATGTTTACTTTTTCTAATTAAATATTAAGCAAGACAAGACGCGGCGTTAAGTTCCGACAATTAACGCGCCATATTTCGGAATCGAACGAAAAAGGGGAGGGCAGAGTGCTTTGACGCTAGGATATCCCCGAGGATATGCGGAGCACAGCGTCTACAAAATTCTATATGTATATTATAATGCTGTTAAGTTTGTTTAATTAAATACCGAAATAATGTCAATACATGATGGTTGAAATTGAAAAAAATATTTTTGTGTTGGATAATAGATTATACATTTATCGAGGTAGGCTATATATATTTTTTTTAATTCCTCCATTTTAATGTCCCCAGATTAAGGCGTTAAACCAAACAAATTGTGCAGTTTTATAATATTAGTATTGAAGTATGCACATATATTTTAACATTAATATATACATAAGTATATTAGAATATCTCAATATATTATCTTGTAGTGTTAAATATATATACAGGATAATGAGATAATAATGTAATTGCGTTCGTTAAGTTTGTTTTATGCCTTGTAATTATATAAATACAGGTTATTTAAGGTTTTATAACCTAATTGGAAACAATATAATTATGTTTATAATACGTTCAGAAGGTTTCTAGATATAAACAAAGTGCGGCGTTAGGTTCCGCAACCTTCCAAAAGAAACACTAGCATTTCATGGATTCAACGTGTACCTTACACTTCACACACTTGACGAAACTTGAAACAGCTTGAGACCCACCCAACTGTAAGTTTAGGGGCCATTTAGGATGTTCTCGAAACCTAACTGGATCAATCTAGGGGTTCACCGAAATAAATCCAGTAGTAGTATAATCCATTCAGTGAACCCATTTTTCAATGACTAACTGTGGTTGACTATTCCTTTAGTTTTTTGTAATTAATTGATTTTTCAGCTTCAAGAACTACTTAACCAATTTTGATGAATTTTGAACTTAATTTTTTTCTCTTTCACTTGTTCCTAAGTTTATTCGAACTCTAATCCTTTCCTTTACATTTACAAAGGAAAGTATAAATATTTAGGTCTCCAAAAAAATTGTAGACAAACATACATACACTTACAAAATGTACTTGGAAGCCTAAATCTATATCTATATATAAAAAAATTGTAACTGATCGCTTTCCGTACATAGTAGATACATGGGAAAATCTATATTTGAGATATTTATAAATATAAATGTTATATTTATAAATATCAACCAAAAGAGAGAGAGAGCAAGAAAGAGAGAGAGTGACCAAAACAATTATTTTTTAAATATTATCTGCATGTCTGTACATTTGTGCACGCTACTCAGGCTTGCCCAATTTAAATGTAGTTTTTACTATGGCATTTTCTAAAACTTTTATTAACATTTCCTATTTGTTGTTGTATTATAGTATTTTTTTGACAAAATTACTAAAAAATAACTGTATTATTCTAATGGCTCAAACTTTGTTTTTTGAATATAGATAAAATAAGAATGATATTAAAATACGAATATAATTAGTTAATATTTGTAAATACATAATTCTGTAGTTCCAGCGAGCGAATCCGCGGGCGGGTCGCTAGTAGTTAATTTTTTTCTATGCTATAAAAAAAATTACCTTCTAAGTTAACACAATCATAAGAACGAGCGTTCGTGCATCGTTTTTCCCGCATTTAGTATGAGTTTCGCCGCATAATAAAAATTTATAGGGTACTTTCCGTGGACCTACAGTTGTGATACTTGGCACGAAGTTAAAACTTACAATATAAATCAAGAAAAAAGTCGAAAAAGTTAAAATTGATAGATATTTCATAGAAAATAATCTTTACATATTTCTATTCGTTGTTCATTTCATGCAAAATGAGTGCAGCATACACCCGTTAAGTTAATTTTGTCAACTTTTATAAGTTGTACTACCCATAGCCCTATAATCCTGAAATTCATAAGGAACCCTCGGTTTGCGAATCCAACTCGCACTTGACCGGTTTTTTATTAAAGCACGGCAAGTTTTTTTCCCTCTGCCTAGCCTGCTATGCACGATACAGCATAAAGCTGTAAAAAATCGTACAAGATAAACACAAACTTCTTAACTGCAATTTTTCCCGTTGTATTAATTTGTACGGAATCCTCCGTATATGAGCACGTCTTGCAACTGACCGGTTTCTTTTATTATCAAAATTTATTTCGTGTATATTTAAATACTGCATCTAAAGTTAAATTAATTTTAATCTTTCCGAAGGTCAACTTTTAAATAATTGATTTGCAATTACTTCAAAATAATTAATTTTACTTAAAAGATTAAGTATTATACTTTTTATAGTAAATTTATATTATTTAAATAGCTATTTATTTAAATTTCAGCAATTCTTCCTACATTTATTAATGTCATTAATATTAAACACATGTCTTTAATATTAAACATTAATTTAATAAAATAAATATTAAATATGTCTTTAATATTAAACATTAATTTAATGTTAATAATAAAAACATTGACATGTTGATAAAAATAAGCAGAAATCGGATGAATTATATGTATTTTTTTATCTTCACGCTGTATCCCGTATATAGCAGGGTAGATAGAAAGAACCCAGTATTACACTCCGCTTAAAACACAATTATCTTTAGCACACTATGTTTAGTGGCTGAACTGAACGCCGGGCTTGATCTTGTTACTAGAATGAGAAATTAATAATAATTAATTGCCCCAAGTGAAATTCGAACCCACAACCGTCACGTTTACAATCATACATTGGTGTCGAAAAAAAAAAATTAATTTCATTGTGAGTATAGAGTGAACTTATTGTTAAACAATAATCACAAGTGTGTTACAAGACAGTTGGACTAAAGTCGCATCATCACTTGTCTTGACGGACTGGATTTTTTTTTCTAGCTTAACGCTGCATCCCGCGTATTGCAGGATAGACAGGAAACCTAGTGTTGAAACACTCCCTTATCACGCACCACCAAATTTTAGAGACATTGCCTGTGTTTAGGTTAGCTTCATTTGTGGCGAAAACCAACGCTGCGCTTGGTCCTGTTACCAGAACGAGAAAATAGAAATAATTTTTCACCTGTGTGGGAATCGAACCCACAACTGTTGCGTTTACAGTCACACACTGCCCCACTGGGGCACAATGACCTAGATATACATATGTATGAGTAGATCATTTTACATTATTTCTTCGAATTAAATGATAAATTCCATGAAATACCTAGAAGGTTTTATATTACTACAAATTGTCATATTACTTGACCTTGCTATGTTGGCGAAATTTGAACTACACGTGTTTGCTAAAAGAGTAAATATATTAAAATATATTGAGGCCGTCTCTTTGCAAATACGATGGTTGTGGATTCGATTCTCACTCAGGGTGTGTATTGTTTTCATTTTCGGGTAAACAAGACGAAGCGCGCCGTTGATTTCCGTTATTCAACATCAATGTCTCGAACTCCCGATACTATGGACATATAAATGAGAGAGTCGCTCCTTACTCACTCCAAAGTAATCTGGTGCTCATTTGAGTATTTTTACAAACAAAAATGAAGGCTTAAAAATTAAAAAGGACATTTAAACAAAAAGTTCAGTTCAAAGCTAAACTCTGGAAAATATCTCTAGAATCGCCCATGGGCGGTGGGGAATGAAGTCCCTTAACTCTATTTACCGTGTTATATGCGGGATGCAGCTTGAAACTAAAAAGAATAATTAAATTCGAGACACATCTTTACTACTTTATTAATGTATAGAATATTCAAACCTTTTTCGTTCACAGAAAGAAAAAATGCTGACATAAACTTGGTAGAAAAAAAACAAGAACAAAAATGGCGTCGAGCAATAATGTATTTCCAAAAAACGACAAACACATCACAAATACAAGATTTTTGACAAATGACATTTTGACAATTTTAAATTCTATATTTTTTCTTATTAAAACCGTTTTCGACATAGCTGCTAAGCATTTTTGCTCGTTTTTAATTTTTTCTTTACTATTATTAATAATATATGTTTTATATAAATCGTATTTGAGTCCAGTATTATATGTGAAGGTGAGTAATAATTAACTAATTGCAATGTAACATTATTTTTTAGTTTCAGACACTTCCGGCTCAATTTTCGAGACATGCATGTTGAGTGACATATTTTTAGTTTTGATTCGATTCCCACTCGAGGTAATGAAATATTCAATAATTTTTTTTTCTCGCTCTGACAAAATGGGCAAATGTTCTTAATACTAGCCATGTGCGGGATTACAACGTAAAGTTAAAACAATACATATAAAATAATAATAATCATTATTATTATGTAGGAAAAAGCATTAAGATGGTGACCAGTGAGAATTTTATTATAATAACCTCGTCTCTTCATATTTGTATTAAAATAAATATATGTATATCATTTTTAGGAACTATCAGAAGTTGGATTCGAACACCTACCCCGCAAGGATCGATCGCTGCATATAATACAAGCACAGAAAATAAGAAAACTTGGTAGTAAACTGCCTCCACCATTCCCAAATGGCTGGTTTGCATTAGCAGAAAGCAGAGAGTTGAAAATTGGATCTGTTGTTCCTGTTGACGCTTTGGGTAAGTGTTTAAGCCAGAAAGGCAGAAGCCTAGTGTCAAATACTCAGTTCTTCACTCAAAAGGAGCCATTGCGTATTGAGAGGCGGAACTTAACGCAATGCTACGCTTCGTCTCCCTAAAGCGAATGGGAATTGGAGCCAAACAGCAGATATACTAGTTTTAACGTGCAGCTTCCGTTCGCGTAGCCAAAAGTTATTTACTAAGTTGTATATAACACACCTTTTAAAATAACTCTGACTCTGGGTTACTCCGAAACGATTAAGATGATCTAATATGAATTATGGCTTTCTTCGATAAATGGACCATTTAACACAAAAAGCCAGGTTTTGATTTCGGTTATGGAACTCCATAATATCCTTGGAGAAAACGTAGTGAGGCTGCTTTCTCCATTTTGCAACTTATTTTCAAAGTTTAGGTCGACATTGACACACAATTATCGCGTTTACAGTCCAACGATTCCTTGAGAGGGAATTCAACCCCCATACGTCACGTCACGTCACGGATGTTGGTCCGAATTTGGTTGATTCTCGTGCTGGCACCAAGGCAAAAGGCCTGCGCTGAGTTCCGAATGTTTTGAAAATTTCGGTAGAAAGTGTTGAGCGGAAAGTCTTAACACTAGGTCCCCTACCTGCTGCCTGCTGCTGCCTACCCTGCTGTATACAGTAGGATACAGCGTGAAGCGTGATTTCATTTTTTTTATTAAATCCTAAAATTTTTGTCTTAGGTTTAAATCTCTGCGTCTACAGAGGGGAAGACGGCATTGTGAGGATAGTAGACGCCTATTGCCCACACTTGGGTGCCAATTTAGCTATCGGGGGCACAGTTTGTGGGAATTGTATAGAATGCCCTTTCCATCAGTGGAAATTTGGAGCTGATGGCAATTGTGTTACTATTCCCGGGGCAGAATTAGGTTAGTTTCTCTCTTTTCGCGTGCCTGGCATATTGTTTTCTGGTACTGTCTTTCGCGGTAAATAAGCATAAGAACAATATGAGATATTGAAATTATCGAAATATATTATAATTGGAATCGTCGTGGCGAAATGAGACGGCATCTGACTGTGAATGCGACGGTTGTGAGTTTGACTCTCAATAGCGGCAACTAATTTCGGGGAAGAAATTCTCCGTTCTGGTAAGAATAGCAAATGTGACGTTGTGTTTCGCCACTGAACAAGCCGTGACTCGAAAAATGGGCGGAAGGTTGTGTACTGAGTGGATTTAATGCTATGTTTGCACCTGCCTACCCTGCTATGTGAGGGATACAGCATAAAGCTAAAAACAAACAAGTAAAATACTCTTAATTATTAAAATAGACATGACGGAAATCTAGTGTTAAGACACTCCATTCATCACGCATCGATCTCCATTTTTTGAAACTTTGCCTGTTGCATGGCATAATTCAACGCCGTGCATTTCCTACCAGATAAATGAAACAAATGAAAATATTAAAACGTAATCATTTCCCTTAATGAGAATTAAACCCACAACCACCAACACAATTTGACGCTGTCCCACAAGAATTCAGTGGGAAGTGGGTAACAGTATGGAGAACCTGCTACGTGCGGGATTCAGCGTCAAGGTGATTTAATTTATTTTTTATTTTATTTGATTATTTTATTATTTTAGTACCAAAAGGTATAGCCATCAAGACTTATCCTTCAATGGAGGTAGATGGGGCTATTTGGATCTGGTACCATGTGGACGGTCTACCACCACAGTGGAAGGTGGAAGAGTCTGAAGAATCTAAGAATTGGGGATACAGGGGTAGAAACGAATTTACAGTAAATGCTCATATTCAGGTGAGGTTTTGATCAGAATTTTCCAATCATGAAAACGACTCTTATAGACTCGATAGAGTCGTTTTCACTGTTGTGTTTGGTTGTCCTAATGCTTGTTTGTGGTCCTATTGGCACAAGAATAAGACTGTAAACGCAATGTTCGTGGGTTCGATTCCTACTAGGAAATATATCATTTTCTCACTCTTGTCCTTTACTTAGGATTTGGCAAAAAATGGAGAAAGGAAATTTCTTAATAAGTGCGGAGTGTCTTAGCACTAAGTTCCCAGGTTCCCTCTGCTTCCCTTGCTACGTGAGAGATACAGCGTAAAGCTAAAAAACTAATAATTGCTTGATTGATTAATAATAATTATATTTTTTGTTTTCAGGAAATACCAGAGAATGGAGCTGATGTGGCACATTTGAATGCTGTACACACAGTCTCCTTGTTAACTGATATTGGCCATAAATATCCTATATTGAATCACTTTATCGGTTAGTATGGTTGATAAATTATATAAAGATAATATTTAAATTAAATAAAATTATTCTAATCAGCCACATAAAAAATTTGCGTAGCGGGGCTCATACTTACGTCTTCCCGCTAACAACGTATATAAGTTCTAATCGCGCGTATAAGTATTTCGAAGTAACTCGCTAAGAAAGTTTATTTATTTTTTTTATTTTTATTTGTGTTTATTAATTAATTGCACTTGGACCGTCTTCAAGAGGCGCTGATTCAATTCACGATACGTAAAAAAATCGTTCCGTTCATTTTAAGCTTCACATACAGCTATCCTGCATTAAGGGGCCGTTCAAGTATTACGTAAGCACTGTAGGGAGACGGGGGGTCTTGGGTTTTGCTTATTTTTGACGTTTTCAATGAAATATTTGTAAGAGGATTGCTTATTTTTGATGACATAGGGGAGGGGAAGGGGGGGGGGGGTCAATAATTGCAAAAAAACTGCTTACGTAATACTTGAACGGCCCTTAAGCAGAGTTGGCATTTGCTAGCCTCAAACTGCGAACTTATTAGACGAAAAACGAAGAGGATAGCAGAGTATTGATTTGATATTGTTTTAGGACGACACACATGGGAAGCTCAATGGTCAAAAGACAAAGAAGACCACGTGGCAGTCATAAAAATAGTTCACAATTACATCATTATGAAAATGAACCTGTTTCCTACGAACGTGGTTGTTCATCAGGTTAGTTTAATTGAAATTTAACAATTTTTTTTTCTTTTACTTCGATGGAGGCTACATTACGCCAATAGTTTCATTGTAACATAAAATATATAATTTGTGATAGAATTCTCTTGGAGGCCAGTCGTGGTGCAGGAGCTTTGAATTTATAATTCTGTTTCTTCGGTCTGGCCTCGAAACAAATTCGGTGGAAAGTGGGAAACGGAGTTAGTTAGCACTAGGTTCCCTCTACCTACCCTGCAGTGTGCGGGATGTAGCGTAAAGCTGATTTATTTTTATTCATACTCTTGGTTATTTAATTATATAACCAACATTTGATCATGGAAGCGAAGACGCAGGTACCAGCCAAGTTCTTTAACGATCAAAGACATGTAGGGGAGAGGGGGGTAGCTTTGAACAGGGGCACCTTTGAAAATATGTGTTAACAGAGCTATTTTAAAAAGAAATTTTGGTAGATTTTTTTTGAGTAGTGGCAGCACTAATCTGCACACGTGTCACTTGTCACCGCTGATATATGAGAGCCCGTGGTTGAGTTACGAGGAGTGTTTGATTTTGAGTAAATTTTTATGCATTTTTAAATAAACGCGTAAGGATCGCAGGGATCCAATTCAAGGTATATGGTTTTATTTTTTCCTCTTTTAGTTAGAATGTTTCATATATCATGCAATAAACTAGAAATCACTACAATTTTTAAACATTTACTTGAAAAACAA
>JAATLQ010029327.1:0-17900 GCA_013421005.1 Heliconius erato x Heliconius himera | reverse complement strand
TCGAGGTTAAGCGCGGCGTTGAGTTCTGCCACTCAACAAGCAATACCTCCAGAATTCGGCAGAAAGTGGGGAACGGAGTGCCTTAATAATAGGTTGCCTCTGCCTAGCCTCCTGTGTGCGGGATACAGCGTGAAGCTGCAAAAAAAGAAGCCAGCACTTACTATATGAATAATGCTTAGCTTAGCTTAACTTACCTTTGTGAAATATTATTGTTGAATATAAAATTTATATGAAAAAATTGGCCAAAAGTGAGTCGGACAAGCATACCGAGGGTTCTGTACCAATTTCAGGATTGTATGCCAACATTAAGTACATATAAGTTAACAAACTTAAATTTACGGATGTATGACTTCATTTTGTATGAAATGAACGACCATTTGTTCTAGTTTACAATTTTTTTATAAAATATATATAAAATAATTTTTTATTACCACTTCACGTCTCCCTCACAGTGTAGGCAGAGGGAACCTATTGCTAAAACATCCGGTTACCCACTTTCCGCCGAATTTTGGAGGCATTGAGTTTGGAGGCGTGTTGACTGGTGGAACTCAACGCCGCTATTTGCACGGACACCAGAGTGAAAAAATGGAAGTATAAATTGAAATAAATACTTCCTTTCCTCGAGTGGGGATCGAATCCACAACCAGTCGCGTTTACAGGATTTCAATTTTTTTTTTTCGTTTTTGGTTTTTGGTGTAAAACACCACCATTTCACAGTATTTATTGACAAATTTTATGTACGATTGTAAAGGTTATTAAATTATATTATAAGACTGAAATTAATATTCAAAAAATCTAACTAGAAAATTTTTAATAAATGTTTATTGCCTTTTTCATTGGGGTTTTCTCGTACTCTCGAGAGACAAACTTGAGTCAAGACTTCCAGACATTTTGTGTTGAGTGATGGTATTCAACGCGACGTTTTATAATAATGGTAAAAAGTAATTTCCTGTCCCAGTGGAAATAAAATCCACAATTATCGCTATTAGAATCAGATAGACACTCCGTTCCCCACTTTCTGCCGAATTCTGGAGGCATTGCGTGTTGAGTGGCAGAACTCAACGCCGCGCTTAACCTCGACACCAGAGCGAAGAAATGGAAATATAAATTAAAGTAAATATTTAATCTTCTCGGGAACGGAGTGTCTTAACACTAGGTTCCCTCTGCCTACCCTGCTGTGTGCGGGATACAGCGTGAGGCTAATTTAATTTTTTTCTTTTAATCAGATGCTGCCCTACTGCGCCATGATGATCTCTCGACCAGCTTGGATTCCTTATTTTTTATTGATATTGAATATTTTAAATATATTTTTTAATGTACGCTATTTTCTGAAATGAAATGAAATCTGTGCATTTAAATGAATGATGATTTTCAACGAGAGAAATAAATATACATTTTATGTTAGATCTGTCAAATTAATAGCTTAAATTTTTTCATAAATATAAAAATTAAATTTGATATAGTCTATATATAGCTAGTCAATCGCTAGCAATATTTATTATAAATGACAAAATAATATACTTCTGTCGCCAGCCATGGTACAGGAGCACAGAGTGTGACTGAAAACTGACTAAACATGACTGGTTGGGGGTTCGATCCCCACTAGAGGAAATGAAATGTTTAATATTTTCATAACTTCTATCTGGTATCGAGGCGTGGCGTTGAATTCCGTCATTTATCATGCAATGCCTCCAGAATTCGGAAGAAAATGGAGAACGGAGGGTATTTACACTAGGTTCCCACTGCCTACGCTGTGGCTGTGCAGGATACAGCGTGAAGCTGATTTGTAATATTTAAGATACTTCTACATTGAAGCTGATTTGTAATATTTAAGATACTTCTACATTTACTTTAATACTTGCTGATACTTAAACTAGCGAAATAAGAGCTAAACTTTACCTCTTTTTTATTTTTAAAGCAAAAATACCTTTTTTGATTTTTTTGCCAGAGTATAACTTAATGTCGCAAATGGACATAAAAAAAATATTCCTAAAGTAAACAAAAAGTAATAGAAAGTATAAGCAGCACCTACGTGTACTGAAAAGCTAATATTATGAAGCTAGAAGTTCGAGCTTACAACAACAGAAAAGTTTCAGCTGGAGTTTTAATACGTACAGGAAGCAACTTTAAATTGAGCTGCTATACAAAGTCTCGAAAACGGTATATTGATCATATATTATAAATATATGTTTCTCACACATTATAATACTTAGTAAAAACAAAAAACTACTTAGGATTCCATGGCGTCTTCCACCGTGTGGGCGCCGGATCCATTGCGTTTCAGAGTGAGGAGCTCCGAGCAGTTTCTGGGGATTGGAAACCAAGTCTAGGTTTCAGATGACCTTTAAGGTGCGCATTGGGTTTTGCCTCCACGAATTGAGCTCCTGTCACTGTACGCCGTCGAAGTACGCTCTAAAAATTAATTGATAACTTAAGTTTCTTTTATTATTCGAGACAGGCCATGCGAGATTTATTACAACCACAAAGAAAATTATTATAAGTAAGCATTTACTTATATACAGGGTGAAAGCGTCAGCGCTCCTTTTACGAGAACAGCATATAGGGTAAAGTATTTTAAGCCCATACCTAAAGAAATTAATCAAGATACCTCAACAGTTTAGACGTAGGATTTTTCTGTATTTCATGTGACGCTGTTACGCAGAGATACCAATAACGTAAACACATACTACTATAAAAATACTGCTAAAGGTTAAACAACTTTGCTGCCAATACCTACGACTCCATTTCGGAATGAGGGGTATGCGGCGATTTTCCTTTGATAGGTTAATGTCTTCATGAGTCGTTCTTGACAAAAGGGATTTTATTTTACAAAGATAATTTTATTATTTATTTTGTTTGAAAAAAAAACACTTGAAAAAAATGTTTTATAAAAGATTTTTTTATTTCATATATATAAGTAAATACCTATTTTTTCCCAAACCTTCGCTAAGGAAAGTAGATATATTCCTAGAATGGTTCACGAGGCTAATGAAATTCAAAAATATCCTTTCCATAGAGAGGACAGCTGGTAGCTTTCTACCACCAGGGACCCACTCATAAAATCTCTGAAGTCTCAAACCCAACGTGCCAAAGGACAAGATACAGTTAGCTCATTCTGCAGGAATCCAGGGCAGTACGCGAGGAATTTAAGAAATCGTTGGCGGTAGTTTGATATAATAATTATGTCAACTGACACATGAATGCCACCTCGGTCTACCTGTGACCACGGACTACTGCAAAGTGCTGGAAACGCCGGGTTTCCAAAAATGTTTAATATTAAATATACGTGATTAATCCAGACAGTTTTAGTTAAAATGTGCTATAATGGTGAAAATCAAAAACTTATTAAATGCCTACTTTTTTGGTTAAAAATATCGCGAATAAATAAAAAAATGAGTTTTCATATAAATTTGCATCACTGCTAGTGACTCGATTATAAGTTATGATTTATATAAATTTACATCCATCCATCATCCATTTACATCCAAACATTTAACAATAAATACACACAATAAAACAATTAAAAAAGATTAATATAAACGACAAAGAATAAAATTTTAAACTTTCGCCATAAAAGCTCATCTAAAAGTTTGAAATACGGTTTTTTCTTCTTCTGTACCGAGTATAATGTATTTGTATAATATTCTAAATGTAAAAAGTTCTTTACAAATTGTATCCATTATGTGTTGCGAGGCTGTCAAGTGGCACGTCTCATGATAACGTATGAAGACGCATACGTGACTTTATGAAAGAAATTTCTTAATCAGTTAGGTAGTTGATCTGGTGATATTTTGGACATTTGGTGACAAAATTCTATTACTTAGTCATAAATCACTTACTATAGGTAAATGTTGTCGGTAAGAATAAGTTGACTTCTACAGTAACGCTTGTGTGGACTAGAAACTATTAAGTCCTGTTTTTCAGTTTTCGTTGGAGTTTTGTTTCTTAGGTGAGGTTGTTGAGGCACAAGTGTGAATGTAGTGTGACGGTTGTGGGTTCGATCTCCACTCGAGGGAATAAACGAATATTTATTCATATTTTCATTCCTCCACCCACCAAAAAAAAGCCTCAAAAATCGGCTTAAAGTGGGGAACGGAGTGTCTTAATATAGTTGTTAAAAAACAAAATAAACAAAATAACGTTTGACAAATAGATTTCTTGAGGAGCTTAGGAGAGTATCTAAGAAATAAATTTAAAATAAATCAGTTTCATACTGTATCTCGCACACAGTAGGGTACAGAAGGATAGTTCCTCCTTCTGTACCCTACTGTGTGCGTCAAACTTTATTTTTATATGCTCCATATTTTTGGCTACTCGTTATCTTTCATTCGCTCTGTTATTAAGAAAAATAATTTGTTTATATGTACACACTGTTATAAATGCAAAAAAAAATATTACGGAATATGTATAGAAGCTATTGATAATAACAAAATATTTTTTTAAAGCAAAATAAATAATCCTTTGAAATAACTAAAACATTTTTCTAACCATTGTTATATATTTCGATAGAGCAAGAAAAACTAAATGTGAAGCTGAAAAATGAGTGTTTTTTTTAATCATATCATAAATGTTATTGACTGATACAATTTATATAATTTCAAAACGCGTCGGTGCAGTTAGGATTTACTTAACTGCATACTATGATTGAGGGTTCGAAAGGGGAAATATTTGTATATTATGTATTTTAAATCATACTCCTTTCTAATTAGGAAAACTACTGTTGGATTATCTTTTCGGTTTACAATGTTGGCTTAATGGCTATGTCCCGGATTTCACTCGAAGGAAAACTAGGTATATTAGTGATAGATTTATTCATAGTAATAATAATACAGCTTACACTACACTCGCCACTTATTGCCGTATTCAAGAGATATCGTTTTTTTTCACACTATATCCTGTAGGAACATAGCAGTAACGTTGGGTAGACAGAAAGAACCTGGGAACTAGTGTTAAGACACTCCGTTCCGAATTCAGACACATCCATTTCCACCGAATTCTTGAGGCATTGCGTATTGAGTGGCGAATCGAAAAGTGAAGAAATGAAAATATATAATATTTATTTTTTCATTCCCCCGAGTTGAAATCGAACCTACAACTGTCGCGTTTACAATCGCACGCTTGTGCAACCCACGACAGCCTAAACTTAATATTCGATTGGATAATCTAATGTATTATGTACATAAAGAATTTTTAATTACTATCAGCTTTAATATTAAAACCAAACTTATATTATTTGCTCTATTCTAGAACAGGATGCAGGAAATTGAACTACCTACCGCTTTTGTTAGCTTCGACAGATTTTAATGAAAAGTTACAGCGTTCATACAAAATTAATATCACACATTGTTGTTTCCATATTGGAGCAAATGAAATTTCAATTTTACAAATTATTTCATTAAAATAAAATACATTTTTTAATTATGCGTGATTAATTCTTAACGACGGTCACCGTCGTGACCTGTGGCGCTGTGGCACTGTGACACTGATATAAGTGGGAAGACGTGTAGAAGAGAGTATCTTACCACTAGGTCCCCTACCATGCTTCGCGAGATACAACGTGAAGTTAAAAAAAACTTGAGTGTACTAGTACTTATATTTGATTTTTAAGGAAAAAAGGAACTCTTATAAGATCATTTTATTGTACGTCTATCTGTCAAGAGCCTTTAACTCAAGAACGCTTATACATAGCGAGTTGAAATTCAACCAAGATAATTAGATCTACGGCTCCATGATTTTTTGAAAAAAATATATATTTCTACATTTATTTTAAAAAAGGATATGGCCGTTTATATAGCAAACTCGTATTTCGACAATATAAAGAGAATTAAAATTAATAGGGTTCTTCCGGTTAAATTAAAATTATGAAATTTGGCAGTTAGCATGTACAGGTAATACTAGTTTATGTTTAGGTTAAAAAATCTGAAAACTATACATTTGTGGTTAAATCCTAAAAAATAATAGCTTTAAAAGGCGGGCAAAAATTGGTATTGAAATGAAAGGGCTCTCTCTAGCTAAGCTAAGCCTGAATTTTAGAAAAAAACTAAAGACCAAAACTCGAGACCTCCAATTTTTGTACGGAACATTCGGTGGGTGAGCCTGACTCGCGCTTTTGTGGTTTTTTTAAAGATATTAATATATAAGTATGCATTTTGCTATTTTTTATCGATTATGACGTATTGCTTTGTTTATCAACATAAACATAAAAAATCGGACAAACGCGAATCTAGCTCGCCCACCTAGAGCTAGATAGATATATTCCAAGCCTTATTGGTAGCAAGATATGTTTCAAGTATAAGCATTACTTCAAGTAGTATTTATTTGAAATTATTAAATAGATTATTTTCATTTTCCTATTCTGGTAGACAAAGCGCAGAGTTGGATTTTGCCACTCAGCACGCATTGTTTAGAAAATGGGGCGATGCATGAGGAACGGAGTGTCTCAACAGGAAACCTCTCTCTACTCTGCTATGCAGTAAAAACCATGAAGCTGCTAAAACTAACGACTCTGAATTACAAATAATATTGTAAAATTTTATCAAATGTATGTATGCATATTATTTTGTTCCAGAGAGTCTCGCCGAACTCCATGCTGGGGCCTCATCGTGTCAAGCGTCGTTAAAAACTATAACAACTATAGTAATTTTGACGCTAATTACTACACAGTCTACGTTGTTACGTGATGCGATATCGTTTTTAGTGTTAGTACTTAAGTTAAAAGTTCCAAATAAAATGCGCGATCACCGACCCATCATATTGTTACCAACGTGATAAATATATGTATGTAAATAAAAAAAACGTTTTTAAAATGTAATTATTATATTATATTAATATTATATAAATAGATACTTGGAAATAAAATTTCATTATAAATTGGTTGTTTTATTTTTTTTATATCCATACTAATATTTTAAATCATAATAGTTTGTTTGGTTGAACGCGTTAATCTCAGGAAGTACTAAGTTGTACTAAAAAATATTTTTGTATTGAATAATACTCTAGATGTTTAGATCCTACTGTACTTGATATTTTAGTTACCTTGGGTACTTAGAATGTGTTAAAGCTAATTGTTTTGTAAAGGTGCATGACTTCTATCTTACTGAAAATAATAAATTAAATGTTTTTATCAGATTTTTTTAGACAAAAAAAAACAATTAATTATTTAATCAGTATTGTCAGTCTAAAAATAATACTTTAGACAAAAGATCATATTAAGCAAAAGTCGACTACAAAATTCTACAATTCAGAACAAAATGTAGAATATTTTTATACAAATAAGTTTAGTTTCTACGCCCTAATTTAAATAGTATTTAACTTCATTGTTCTCATAAAATTGCAAATTGAAATGAACCAGAGATCAAATATAAAGTTTGAACTTACTAGTAAGTACATAATATGCTTATAACTTTGTAGGAAAAAGATTAATGTACACGAAAAAGTAGAGTTAAATTCATATTCTGTCCGCAATATTAGCTGACGCTATGTAAGCTTAGTGACGAGTCACTCTGCTAGCACCTATTAGTCTAATTATTGACGTGTTGGGTTTTAAAATCTATTACTGTACCTTTTCAACCATCTCAACAATTAAAGAAAAAGAATATTTACGTTGAATTCCACATATAACAAAGTAGGCAGAGGGGGCTAACCTAGGGCTAAGTTCAACTTTTCGCAGAATTATCGATATATTTCGTGAACGGCGAAACTCAACGCCTTTGCCAACGCAATGTTTTGTCTTGTTCGAATCGAACTCACAACCGTTGCGTTTACAGTCAGACGCTGTACCTATTTGTTACTTTGTCAATAGTAGATACAATATTGTGATGATTTTCAATAGTAATTTACATTTATATTACAAAATCGAAACAGGATCAAAATAAGAACGAAACGGACACACGGTGACTTAGTAATAAGATCCTTTGATGTCTTTTTCAAAAGAAATACTAACTTCAAAAATTACCTTCTTAAGTACTGACGCATGTAATAAATAAAAGTACAAGTAAATTCTGTAAAAACACTGGCATAATAAGAACAAAAGTATTTTATTGGCACTATAGTGACGCAATTTAGAATTATATGATTATGTTTTTTAAAGTTTCACGCTTTATGCCTTGTGGAGTAACTAAATAGTACGGAGCTCCAAACGCTACAGTTTCTACGTTTCTCTTTCGCCTTGGTCACTGCCATCAACATTGTCATAGATATATACCTGGGATAAGCTATGAATCTCCACAGCATCTAACTTTCTTATTATCATTTCTCATTCTTTTATGATTTTTAGAAAACAATCAGCTCTATTTTTTTTATGGAAAAGATAAGGCAAACGAGCGTTCGGGTCACCTGGTGGTAAGTGATTACCGCCGCCCACGACCCCTGTAACACCAGAGGAGCTACAGGCGCGTTGCCGGCCTTTAAGGTGGGTTGGGCGCCGGAGCCCGGCACTACCTGATGCGAAACGCAGTGGCATAAATCCACTACTTAACGCCGCTTTTAAATGCCGGGGGTGGTAATAATCCAGTCGAAACTGCCCATGCGTGTCGCCATTGCTGGCGACGTGACTCTACCACACGTACTTTAGTCAGCCTCTTACGACACCACCAGTACCAGGATGATTCTATTCTAGGCCGGGATCACACGGCAAGAATGCTCTATAGCAGCATGATTAAATAAGAGAATGAAGAAATGAAAAAAAAAACACATTGCAAAGTGATTAAAAAAGCCCTTTTATAAATTAATTCTTATTAAATGGGTAAGCTTAAGATTGAGTTTCTTGACGGCTCTTCTCAGCGGAACCTTTTCAGCTGGCAGTAGAAACGTATTCGTTCGACGATTCAGTAGAACAAAGTACTTGTAAAAGTCTATTTGAATCATTCATATTTTTAGTCATAATTTATCAAAAGGTCGCTGAAAAGTTGTTTTACAATTTGCAGAAGAATCTAAGACATTTAAATGAATATATAATTTCTCATTTCAGTTGAAGTGTAAAATAAATAGTTGCTGTATTTCGTCAAATTCTCGTTTACAACTCGAGTCTAATAAAATTGTTTTAAAAGGTCAAGCAAAATCAAAAAGAGTTAACATTAGGTAGTTCTAAGTAATTTCATTAGTGCAACAAATATTTCAGAACTATTTATAGGGTTGCCAAATATAATTGTTAAGTCATTGCAACATTTTGTTAATGTTTTTATAGACACTCCTTGGAGAGAAAATATAGTAAAAATATCTTAATACAAACGAGATGATTGTGGGTTCGATTCCCACTCAACGGATTTTTATTCTGTTGACGAGACAAAAGCGCGGCTTTTCATATATAGGATAATATAGTTATAAAGTTGAGCCTTTTAATCACAACACCAGTTCACTCTAGTTGCGGATAATCGTTTTGCTGTTAGAGTTTTATATAAATTAAAAACAAAGATTTCAAAGTACGTGAACAATGATGCCAAGGTAAAGAAAGCACTCGAGTCAAGATCAAGTTTAAAGAGGTAGCGAAATTGTACCACATATTTGGAATGTTTTAAATTAATAATTGGGGCTGGATACTGTGGTGCAGTAGAGCAGCGTCTGAATGTTAAAGAGAGGGTTTGAATTTCATTGAAGAGAATAAATTATTTTCATTTCTTCACTCTAATAAGTCAAAGAGTGGCATTATGTTTCTCAACGCCATGTAACGTCTTGGAATTATACAAACAACTGAGTACATTGAAACTAAGCAGGGTAGGCACCCTGCTGATAGCAGAGTATAGGTGAAATCAAATCAGAGTCACGCTCTGTCTCGCCCACGGTAGCACAGCAGACAGAGGGAACATAGGGAACCTATTATCCGCGTCACGACTGGCTTCAAGTATTTATATGTACATACTATGTAATCTGATACTATATATTTTTGTCTAGGGTTAAGCCTAGGTTGGTTTGTATTGCCGCATATTTACAAAATCGGACAAGCGCGAGTCGAAAAAAGGAATAAAATATGTATTAGAATATGCACACTAAGCCTTTTCATCTAAACCTCATTTAATAGAATATTATTTTTTAGAATTTAACTGCAAATTCAAATTCAATTCAAGTAGTACTATATTAATTTAGATTTCCTTCATAGTGTCGAAATACGCGTTTTTTGCGATATAAACGGCCATATCTCTTTTTTGCGGTAAATATAGAATTACGGTTTTTCAGGAAATCAAGAAACTAGATCTGAGTATATGGTTTGAATTTTAACTAGATATCTCCAAGTGTTCCTGAGATAAAGACTCTTGACATACAGACAAACGGACAAAAAAGAGATCTTATGAGCGTTTCTTTTTTCGGAATAAAAGAAAAGGAACCCTAAAAAAATCTTTACCATAGCGAATAACTTAGTACACCAATAAAATATATATTCTATATTTACCTTAATGTACCAGGCGCATACGTGAACGTGAAATGCGCACTCAGATCTCTTAACTATCATGCAATCATTGGAAAAATACATTAGTAAAACCAGAATCCGTATTTAATTTAACCAAAAATATATATGTAATGAATTAATATGTACCAAAAATCATATTGGAGGCCAGTCGTGGCGCAAACGCACATGCGTGTGACTGTACACGTGACAGGTTGTGGGTTCGATTTCTACTCGGAAAAGAGGAAATGAAAATGTTAAATAATTTATTTCCTCGCTCTAGTAACGAGGCAAAGTGCTACGTTAAGTTCGGCAAGTCAACAAGCAATGCCAAGAATTCGGCAATAAGTTCGGGGAACGGAAATGTCTTAATGGCAGTACTCACAGGTAGGTGCGGCAAACATGAAGTAAAAATAATGAAAAATATTATTTTAGAAATAATGTTTTGATCCAATTAGTGTGAAATAGTTTACTTTTCATATTCTGACCTTCAAAAAAATATATATTTCAGACTGAAAAATATAGTTCGTAAACTTTGAGCAATAATTGCATTTTTAAGTGTTATTCCAAATATAATATAATCTAGTTTCACGCTGTTCCTAGCGCGGTAGTCAGAGATTATACTTCCATATTTAAGAACCAAGAATACTTGCTTTAACCCTAGCTAACTTTTATGTACTCTGTTTAATCTAACCATCCGTCGAAACGAAGGTTATTATAATTTTTCTTTTTTGTATTACTATATATATATCCTGACCGTTTTCGGCCACGGCGACTGACGTCCGACTTTATAGCCGATCTTTGCCGAAAAATTGCGGCCACACATGTTGCATGTCAGCACTCCCCCGACATAGTTGTAATAGATCACCTCAGGTGTGCGGGCCTTGAGCTCGTCGCGTTTAAAATTGAGCTCGTCTCTTCGCTTCTTCTCAAACTCTGATACCTTAAGTCCAACAATGCGTCTCCAGTGTTGCCAATCCGCAGCCATAGCATAAAGCAGGTAGATCACTTAATTTTTTAAATTTCGTTCATTAATGTGGTAAATAAAAATGTCATTTGCATATTGAATTTATTTATTTATTAAAATATAATAATTTTTCTAAACCTCTATTGAAATAGGAACATTTTTTTTAATTCATCTCTTTGGCATGTAAAATCAACAATAAATCGTTTTGTTTTGATTGATTGATGATCGTACCGTTAAAGATACACTGGCTATATACGAAACTATCTACACCAAAACTAGGCCTCAACAGATAAAAATTGGCCTCAACTTTAAGTCAGCTTCACGCTGTATCCCGCACATTGCAGGGTAGGCAGAGGGAACCTAGTGTTAAGACACTCCGTTCCCCACTTTCTGCCGAATTCTGAAACTTTAAGTCTTAAGACAAAATATACACATTCAAAACATCTAAAGCATTACGTCACACAGAAAGGTAATCTCCATTTGAAACAATTTAAATCAAACACAGCGACACCAGTCGACGGTAGTTGAACCGTGAAATGAGTAGTACATGTGTTGTTTAGATATTCATCTTATTATATTCTATTCATTAATCTACGCATATTGGATGTGGAGATGGAAATAATAATGACTACTGTCGCTTTTGAATATTATTTTACTTGCTAATAGCTGTTTATTTTGAATGAGAAACACCTGTGTGTCATGTCATGTGTGACAGAATCCGTCAAGGCGCAGCAGTATCAGACGCTTTTTTGTTGGGGGGTTTGACTTCCATCCAAAGGATTGAATTTTTTTCGTTTTTTTATTGGATAAAAAAGGGCGTTGCACAACTGTGAAACAGAATACACAATGTCTTGAAAATTGGACGAAAAGTGATTCGATATCTCTGCAGGGTACACAGACCCTGCAATGTGGGAAAAGGAGTGAAGCTTCTTCTTTTTGTTCACCTATTTAAGAAATATTCAATGACTTAATTTATAAATTTCAAATCATTAGTAACTCTTATTCATTTTCGTTTTCATTTATCGTCAATTTGCGGTGAATCAGAAAAAAATATTAAATAAATAAAAAATAATAAAAAAAAACTTTATAAACATAAAAACATGAACCTTACGGTGACGATTGTGAGTTGGATTCCCACTCGGGGAATGTAATATTCAATATTTTCATTTCTTCGCTTCTTCGCCACTAAGCACCCTATGTCTTGACAGTTTGGCGGAAAAGTAGGGAACAGAAGTGTCTTAATGGGAACAGAGTGTCTTATCATTAGGTTTCCAATTGTGTGTAGCTTAAAGCTATAAATTATAGTAAAATATACACAGGTGTGACAAAGTTATAACACGTTGTGCCTGAGAGCCTAACACCGATTACTGCGAAGTTGAGTATAAAATGTGTATAATATTTCCCGTGTAGAGCTAGTAGATATGGATTTTTGATGTTTAAATATATACGACTTTTTCATACAGATAGAAATTGCATAAACAATATATATATAATCATATAAACATTTATATGTATTTTTTTAGTTATATTGCAAATTTTTCTTTTCAACTTTTAAGAAGATATATGTATATTCAATCAACTTGTTATATTTTTAACATTTTTTAAAGTGTTAATAAATATAAAAATTTTAACGTAGCGAGACTCGAACCCGCGCCTCTTGGAAACCGACCAGATCAGACCAGGACCTGGTCGGTTTCTTCTCTAAATAAGTAAACTTCTTATATATTCTCCGAGAGTTTCGTATAAGCAAGTCACGAACAAAAATCCTCCTCATTGTGTCCTACTTCTGGGATCAAACGTGAGATACACATTAGTTTTAAGGACCGCAAGTAAGCTCTACAACTATGCTGTTACAAAAAGTAAATAGCTAAAAACTTTACCGGCGTTTCATTACAAGCTTAACTTCGTTCGAAGCAGTTTCTTTCTTGTGGTCAGGTGGAAATAACCTAAAATTGATTATGAAACATTTTTTTTAACATTTCGTTGCATCGCGAACGCAGTAGGATAGGCAAATGGAATCTAGTGTTAAGATACGAGCAGATTCGGCAGAAAATGGGGACGGACCATTTTCTGCCGAATTCTGGAGGCATTGTGTTTTTAGTGGCGTTTCTAGTATGCAACATGGCATATTATAACCACCATTGATAGCTCTAACAACCGACACAGTAAATTATATCTAAACTATTAACTTGATGTAACAAACATACCTTACAAATGACTGAATTCGAATATTTAAATATTTTTAACAATTCGAAACAGAAGTTTCAGAGATTTAGCACCAACAACCAATTCTTACCCATATCACTATTTTCAAAGCTTTGGATCTTGAAATTAGATCATCGTATTTACGATAGCTAGGAACAAACGCAACCTTTTCGATTATATTTGTACAAGAAAATAAAAATCTAACCTAGTCCTATATAAATAGAGTTCTAAGCCACGGAGTAAATACTCTCATATATCGTGGAATAAAGCTTTGTCGAATACACAGACATTTTATAAGAATTTGCGTGTGTTAATGGTACTATTATCTACTATTATATTAGTTTTCGACTTTCGGGGTCGAGGAACAGGGGTGAACTTGCGTGTGACTACGACTAAACGCGACAGGTTGTGGGTTCGATTTCTACTCGAGTGGGGCGTTCTCTCGGGAACACAGTGTTTTAACACTAGGTTCTCAGGTTTCCTCTGCCTTCCCTGTTGTGCGCGAGATACAGCACAAGGCTAAAATTTAAATAATTAAATAAAATACACGGTAGTACAATAGTGTACACCATGTTACCTTTTAAGAATTAAAAATCTCCACACATTATTTCTTTCTTTTATTGCAAGAAACATAAACTTTCCGTCAGTTCTTAGCATCAGTATTAAATCCAGTCTTATTACTTAAAACCGTTCGTTAACTACAATAGTGCAATCAAATAAGTTAAATTTCTGAATCGGAAGCTTCAAAGTACGGGTCGCTTACAAAGCATATTAAAGTAAAAGGAGAACTGTTGTTTACATTCAAAATAAGCACTTTAAGATGAATAATCTTGTTAGACTTTCCATGTAATATATATTTGTACTAAGGATTATTAGTGTAAGTTTGTTTTATGCAAGTAGAGGCCCACTAATTCAGTGTCTGACTGTAATAGTGATAGTTGTGTGTTTGATTCTCGCTCGGGGAATTATAATATTATACTTTTATAATTTTCGGGCTCTAGTAGACAAAGCGTTTTGCTTTGTTTTGCCACTCAATTATTCAATGTCCCTGAAAATTGTGCAAAGAAATGAGAATGGCGTGACATTAATAATATTTAGAATTATTACTATTTTCATCAATATATTATTAAGTAAAAAAAACCACACCAAGATACTGTGCGACGTACATTTAATTCAATACACTAACACTATCTCAAGTAGCTAAAAATAAAAATTTTAAATTTTATCTAAAGAAGAATTATATTTCAGCTGAAACTATAAAAAGAGCTTACGATCGATCAATCAAATAATGGGTACACTCTATATCGGTACAAAAATAAAAAAAATACTCTTCGTCTTTAGAATATGAAAGTAGCGTAAGAAAATTCTATTTCGTAAATAGGTTCTTAGAAATACGTTATGTTTCCAATATTCTATCCTATTACTTAAAACTTTCTACCGTACTTAATTAAACAGTAGTTCCTTTAGTTTAGTAATTTTAATTGAATTGGGAATTAACTTACATTTACAGGTTTCCTATGCCTAACCTGCTACGAGTGAATACGAGCGTGTACACTGTATCCCTTATAAAAAAAATCAAAATCAACTTCACGCTGTATCCCGCACACAACAGTCTAGGCAGAGGGAACCTTATATCCACTTCTTATTCTATTATCATGAAATTTGGCAACTATATCTATATCAGTTGACATTCAGGGGATGTACTGACTAATATCTGTCCGATATTTGTTCTTGGGCACAAGGGTGCGCAACATCGGATTCTCGGGCCCCACTGTTATACCCTCATCCAGTCCGTAAAAGTGATGCCTATTCCCCCTCTTTGCCTTTTACCTTTACTACTCCCCTCCCTATTTTACCTGTCCTATTCGTCTCCCTTCGGTTTCTCCCATAAAATGGGTTTTGGAAACTTGCCACAATATGGACCGAAAAAACAGACTGGGTACGGGTAGGGCGTCGCCGCCAAATGACGCGCAGGCACATCAGCCTACACATGTGACAAGTCGGCAAGGGCTATCGTTTCAAGTACGGGCCCGGCTAAGGATGCTAGTACCCAGATGGAAACTCCGCTTTACAAGGTGGAATATTGGTTCTCTAACCGGACGATGCAGCGAACTCGCAGATGAACTCAAGAGACGTCGGGTCTAGTGTGTTTCCCTCCAAACTCGCTGGAAGGGCAATAAGTCCCGTAACATCGGACAGTGTTACCGGCTTGTATAGACTAAGTCACCTTCAGACAAAAACGGTGTAGTGGGAGTGCTTTGTGAAAAGATAAATAGATAGAAAAACTTTATTGCACACAAAGCTGTTACAGATAAAGATAAAGAACAATCTGAAAATAATTCCAGAGCGTGCAAAGGCGGTATTATTGCTGATAGCAATCTCTTACAGACAACCTTTGAAGAAAGTAATTAGTCTTAAGATAAAGTAGGCTAGCGCAAATTTAAAGTACTAAAAAAAATAATCAAATATTTACCTTATAAATAAATAATACATACAGTAATACGAATGAAATATACACACAAATAATGTAAATATACATACGTTCCGTGGATAATTATTTCTACATAGCAAATTAAATTGATTATCAACCTTACATTACGGCCATTGTTGTTTCAACAAGTAACAAGTATATGGAAAACATATGGTTTTAATTAAAAAAAAAATCTCATCTTTTAAAACTGCTGTAGCTTTTTTTTGCAAACTTCAAGACATTCCGTTTCCATTACGACATTTCCGTTCCACACTTTCTACCGCATTCCTGATACTTTGCGTGTTGAGTGGCGCAACTCAACGCCGCCCGTCGAGAAAGTACTACGTAGTACGAACACATATTCTTTTAGAGATAGTAAAAAGCAAAACGTTTCCATCTCTCTAACGGAAAATGATTCAAAATTACACTTTTAAATCTTTTATTAAAAATAATAAAGCAATGTGAATTGTTTCAACGCGACGGCGACAGTCGAGATGGAATTAAATTCTCACCGAAAATTTTCATTTGCTGTAACAGTGATTTTGTGTCAATTGCTTAACCTGATACCAATGTCCCGGGAACTGAGACTGTTATTCAAGTAGAAATATAGATTAAATATTACATAATATAATTTATTAATAAATGCATTTAGATATTTTGTGACGGAAATAGCTTTTTATAAACATTTTTAAAGTGTTATTTCACACTTAGGAAAGAAAAATACTTATTTAGAAAACGTATAAAAATTTGAACGCATCAAAATTAGAAAATAATAGCCTTAAAAGGGGGACAAAAAATGGTATTAAAGACGCTAGTTCAAGTGAGGTATAAGATTAAAGTGTTCTGGCTAAGCTAAGCTTGAATTTCAGAATAAGCTCGAGATATCCAATTTTTGTACGGAACACTCGGTGGGCTTCTCGTCTCGTCTCGCACTTGTCCGTTTTTTTTTATTTTTTATCTCCTTAACGTATAGGTTTTTTATTTTTTTCTGAACTTGTACTACCTTTTTATGCTAGCCAAATTTCTGACGCTAGGTAAACCGAAAGTATTCTATTCATTTTGATTCCTTTAACAGTGTTGAAATATGCGTTTATTTGCAATATAAATATATCATATCTTTTTTTAAGTAAATGTAGAAATGCAATTTATGAAGAAAGCATAGGTCTGAGTAGACGTATGGCTTAAATTTCAAATCGATATCTCAAAGCGTTTCTGAAAAAACTTGACAAGCAGACAGACAAACAGACGGACGGACAACAAAGTGATCTTATAAAGGTTCCTATCTTCCTTAAGAGATAAGAAACCTTAAAAAAATATTATATTTTACCTAAATTACATTATTATCCTTATTTGTTCAACGCTAAAGGCACGAGTTACAATTTCGACATACTTCCGATGCTGAGATCACAATGTACGTCGTTATTTTCATACACGTAATTTTTTGTAAGTATTTTTAATATGAATGTTGAGACATAAATCAGAATATACTTCTTATATTTACAAACCATCTATATTTCTCGCTAAACAGGCATAACCTAAAATATACATCGTAGTTCTACACTTTTTTTCCTATAAGAATCGGTGTACTAGTCGTGCGTCGCTTCAAACGTCGCTTGTTTATTTTATGGAAAAGAGCGTCGATCCTCTGGGGCACCAGCGTGTGACAACGCGACGGTTGTATATCGATCCCCACTAGGAAAAGAAACTATTGTTTAATAATATTTGTTATTTATTATAATTTGTTCGCAATCGTAACAACGACGATTGTGGATTGGATTTCCACTCAGGGAATGTAATATTTTTATTACTTCGCTGTAATAAAAAGGCAAAGCGCGGCGTTCAATTCCGCCACTCAACATCGGAAAGTGGAAAATGCAGTG